>BGPR01051662.1:0-10779 GCA_013235015.1 Araneus ventricosus
TTGAGATCTAAAGGTATAATTTTTGACCAATTTTCATAAAAATCGAGATTGCATTATATAACACTTAATCTTGATAGCATGATATAATACTTAATCTTGATAGCAATATATAACACTAATTAATTTATTAATTATATATTAATCAATATAATTAATAAGTTAATTAATTAACATAATTACTTATACATAATTAATAGATGTCAGCATGGGCCTATCCAAAACATTGGACAGTAGAATTTAAGGCTTTGAATGCACTTCAACTGTTTTTGTTAATACAATACAAATGCCCATTAAAATGGATGCCGGGTCTGAAGAGGATGTATAAATATACTTACAAGCATTTAGTATCGTTAAAGTAATTCTGTGTTTTTGAATAATCGTATGCCGTTCAATATTATCAGTTGATAACCGGTATCGAAATAATCGTTTGCATATTCGAAGATCATCGTGTTGCACCAGCGGCACGCCCACTTTTGCGACAAGTTCTGGAACTGCTTTGCGCTTACATGAGATTTATCTTTTCAGTATGGGGTCTGCTAGCCCCTTCTTAGCCTGTGTGTTGTAATCTTTGCAAAGATGTCAAGAAAAAGTATTTTCCAACTGACTTGGGGACATTGGGTAAATGCAAATAACTGCGAATGGCTTGGCAAGAAATGGACGTCTTGAAATTGTAGAGTTTTCACTTACGTGTTAATTTATTTATAATCGTCCTGTTTTTTAATATTGCGTAAATCTTAAATATTATTTTGAAAACTGAACCCTATTGATTGATGTATTCTTGTAATGTTGTTTTGGTAATGTTGTATGAGGAATTTTTAAAAAATTTATACGGAAAATGTCATGGTAAAAGTTAATAACAATTGATAACTGAGTCGTAAACTGAATTTCTTTATGTTTTAAGTTCTTTTGCTGTTCTTTTATAATGGATGTGATGAAATTTTTAATGTGTACTCTATGTTGTATGCTATGAAGTATTTTGATACATTTTGGAATTTTAAATATTATGAATGTAGTGTAACACACCAAGTTGTTTAAATGGTAAAACATACTCTTGGTAACTGTCATCAACTCTCAACTGTGTGCTTTTTGCAGGGTGGTGAATTCTTTATATTTGTCATGCGACGAAGAGAAATGTTGCATTGTTTAAAATGAATTCGTCGCTACTTACACGTCTCGTTATATTCCGCGATTATTATTTTTTTGTATTCCTGAATATTATTAAGAAATGGCGCAAATAGTCCCACTTCCTTCATGTTTTCGCGACGAGATTTCCCGCCTTGAATGGAAAACATACTCATTTTGTCGGAGATTCGAAGAAGAACAAAGAAAAAAAGTATAAAATTCTGACAAGCATTATTCGAAATTATTTCTGAAGATGGTTAATATTGGCTGAAAGAAGAGGAAATAATGGGAAGAAAATAAAAGAGGTGATTGGATTAATTGTGCATATCAAAGAACACTTTGCTACTTTTATCTTTTTTTCTGCTACTTAGTTTTTGCTAAATGTTCTAGTACTCTACGTGGTTCTGAAAATTTTTTCAGAGCATTTTTTCTTATGTGGTTCTGAGAAATTTTTCAGAGCATTTTTTCTTATGTGGTTCTGAGAAATTTTTCAGAGCATTTTTTCTTATGTGGTTCTGAGAAATTTTTCAGAGTATTTTTTCTTATGTGGTTCTGAGAAATTTTGCAGAGCATTTTTTCATATGTGGTTCTGAGAAATTTTTCAGAGCATTTTTTCTGAGAAATTTTTCTGAGCATTTTTTCTTGTCCAATACTACGAAGGTCTAGATGGAAGAAATGACACCGAGAAAACCAGCGAGAATAACTGCGACTCTCTTTGCCCTAAAGCAAGGGTGTCACACTCGCGGCCCACAGCGAGTATATTTGCGGCCCAACATGTATTGCAGCATGAAATAAAATTTTTAATGAAAATTTCATAGTTTGATTTTTAAAATTCCTAATTATGCAAAATTATTACTAACGAACCACATCTCTTGTCAACGACTACATGACTGACGATTACGAGTCCAGTTACACGGATTAAGTAATCGAGATCAAATGCTGCACAAGTTTGAAGGCATCATTCGGTGAATTTGGGAGGCCTGGATTTTACAAATATTTGCTAGCCAGGTTTCAAAACACTCGAAAATTGACACATGAAACTATTTTCCTGTTTGGAAGTACTTATTGTTTGCGAGCCATTATTTTCACTTATAAAAGGATCTAAATCTCCTTTAAGTCTCCTTTCAGATACAGAATTGCTGACCTAACCAAGCAGTCTCTATGAATAAAATAAACCCCGAAGCTGGTAGCACAGAAAAGTTGCCAAGAAAAAAGATGAAAAAAAAAAAACTATTTTTATGGTTGTTCTTTTTAATATATAATAACGCACGAATATTTTTCAAAATAAACCTGCATTTCTATAAAAATTTAAAGGTTTTTTTTTTCCTCCGCGGCTCATATAAAGTTAGACTTTATTTATTTGGCTCGTGTAGGCATTTAAGTTTGACATCCCTGCTTTAAATCAAGACTTTAATAATGTCTTCTTGTTTATGGTTGGTCACTGGTTTCTAGAGCTTTCAGTTCATGTTGACTCTTGTTCAGAAAATTAGAATTTTCATTCTGTCTATACCGGGAAACAGCGAAGGTTTTGGTATGTATCGATTGGTATATCTGTAAATATTGTTACGAATTTTGTAAATAGTTTTTAAATTTGCATAGAATGCAAAATGTGATTCAAAAGGTAAAACAACTGTTAGGAAATTCTGCATTTTAAGCTAAAAAGCTTGCACCTTTTCTAAATTGTCTCTCGTACCTTTATTCTAAGATTTGAAGCATTCTTTCTTTAAACTAATCACTTCATTTTACATCCATATTTAGCAGCTATTGAATCGGAATCGTATGCCGTTGTCTATCCGATTCCCGCAGCTGATATGTAGATCTGATTATTAACAGAGTATATATACTTGTCTCTACTATGTCATTTGAGAGAGAGAGAGAAAGAAAGGAGGTACGGTCCTCAATGCATTCTCTCTTCGGAGACTGATTTCAGTGCCATGTAAGCTGTTGCTTTACGTATAAGACGTGATATGTAAATATGTTCTTAAATGTGGTCGTCTAATAAATGTCTTTTTTAACTTATACGATTCGTCATTTCTAAAAGCTCTATCTCATAGAAATTCCACTGCATGTAATAAGCCAGGACGCTTTTAGCTTATTATCCAGCAGCTCTTCATAACTAGTGTTACTCAAGCTGCATGTCTCTACTTTACGAGACTAACAAGTGATATTAGCAAACTCGCTTCCTGTGCCTAACAACAACAAGTTGGAAAAATTTCTGTTTAAGATAGAGTATGTAGCAGAATGGGACGGCATCCTTTATATGAATGGAAAAATCAAAAAATCACCGAATTTTAGCAGTATCACTAAGTTGGCAGTGTTTCTGGCAACTGTTGTTTTTAAATTTGGGCAGTATGCTGACAAACTGGCGATTATTTGGCGACTACTTTGCGATATTGGTTTTCGTGAAGTTTCGACATTTTTCTTTTGCAAAGGTGGAAGTAAGGGGGTTATTATCATTTTGATTGTGGTCTGAACAGCAGACGATTAACCCTCTGACTGCATATCCCGCGATTTCCGGGGATTGGAAGTTCGTCTGTTTTCTGCTGCATCCTGCGATTTTCGAGGGCTAATAAGTTTACTTAGTACTTTTAAAACATTGAATCATATTACACTAATAAAGCCCTGAATATTAATAACAATTCGCTTGGTTTATCAGTATTTGAACATGTTTTCAAACGTTGCATCTAAATAGTAATTCAAAAAAATTATGCAGTCATAGGGTTCAGTTGAAAATTGTAAAGTATTAGATCTGCCTTTTTCCGAAAGCGAGTTATTTAAGCAAGTCTCTGATTTTATCAGTATTCATAAAATTACAACTAAATGTTCGATATTATCAGTATTAAAAATTACAACTAAATGTCATTTGCTATTATCGAGGCATTATGAATGCAGTTCCAAAATGATGTTAAAAAAGTGAAAATTGTCGTGATAAATACACGGAAAAGCGTTACACAAATAACAGATAATCTTCTTCACATTTTTATAGCATGAACCGTTTAACTAGAATCGTTGAAAAACACACTTAAAAAGCTGAAAATGACATGAAACGGAAACGTCAAAACGGCCACCATCTTGAAAGTAAATCCAAAAATGAAAATCCTTACACATACTTTGTTTTTAATAACTTAAAGGAACATCCGTGCCAAATTCGAAAAAAATCGAACAACACGTTTAATCGCGACGGCGTAACAACTAAATTTACAGACGAACAAGACGAAATGCTGGATGATCCTAGTTCACCCTTTACATACATCGAGCAGTTTTTTTACTGCGCATGGGCGAAACGCAGAGTAATTTTTCTTTCATAACTTAAGAGACAGATATATGGACGAGTTTCCCGGTTTGCTTATTTTGGATTCACAGACCATTTTCCGGTAACCTTCCGATTTAAACTATAGCCAAATCTATTTGGCAACTGTATCAAGCGCCAAATTCGAATCGGTTCTTTCTTTAGTAAACAAAAAGTTGGTGTAATCCTTTCTTTTTTAAATCGGTTGAAAAAAGCTCTTGAAGCATTAAAATTCAAAATGGAACTATTGTAATTAGCTAAGTTTGATTTAAAATGTAACAGCCATTGATTATCCAAATTGTTTAGTTTAGAATTTAGCCGCCAATGATTATCCAAATCGTTTGGTTACAAATTTAACCGCCAAACAAATCTTGGATGTCGATAAAAAGAGCGATAAAGAATAATTTGGCAACCTTTCCACTAAATTAGGTTCTTATTTTAAGCAAACATTGAGCGCTACAACAATAGAAATATTAAATTTAATATTTTCAAAGTATTCTTAAGGCATAACATTAAAAAGCTCCACTTTAAACATTAATGAATAACCTCAAACAGAGTGTTGAAATTTTGAAGATTCCCATTGACTCAACATTATCACCGGAAGCGGAAGTTACACGTGGAAGTCCTACTTACATACAAATAAACAAACCAGAAAACTCATCCATAGGCCAACTTATGTAAAAATTCCAGTTCAATACCGTTAGTATTCACAAAGATATCGGCATTGCAAGAGGTAAATTGCTTTTGATCTCCAAGAGAAACAAATTGATGAGGGTTCTTGCACAAATGGATATTTTTTTGAACTGAATCTTCGAAAGTAATATTGAATTTTATGAATGTTGAATATCATGAATACTCACGTATACTTATAAATTAAATACATAATTGAAAATGAATTTAGATGACAAATTATTCAGACAGAAATATCCCTTTACCTTTCAGTCGTTTCACTGTGAAACCACAAATTTCTTGAAAATAACAAAAGGACATTTTTTTCTTTTACATATTTATGATCAGATATATGTCTAATACTCATTTTTGAAATAAATTTAATAACTTTCAGAACTAAACATGTAGTTAACTGTGAAGGTTTAAAAAAGAACGTGCTTCGCTCAGTCAATAGATTCCTATCTTTGCTAGATAAGAAAGCAGTGACTGTGTCCTTCACTTCGAACAAACGCCAAAATTCCCAACAATATGAAATGAACCTTGAAAAAAAAACTCCTCCACTCAGTTCTAACTTAACGTTAAGGATCTGAAAATTTTAATGTTTTCAACAACTCCTTGCTGTGACCTAGATATTTTTTTAAATGATAAGCATCCTCGTAAGAATATTCCTTACGTTTAAAAAGCCGCCGCGAAAAACTATCCTTTCATTCCTAAAATCAGTAGTTTTGATCTATTTTAGTCATGGAAATTACAGTGGCTCCACATTTTAATTAACTGGAAATACATTTAAGATTGCTCTTGATATTGTCTTTCATTCTCAGTACCATTAAAAGTAATTAAGTATAATTGATGTCATTAAGTCCTTATTAGAACAATTAGAATTTTAGCATTAGAATTATAAGCATATTCTCAGAAAAGAGGGTTTTCATTTACTTTAAATGTGCATCTTTATTTTAGATGCGGAAATTATATATAATTATGTATATATTATTGGCATTGATGTATAAACTGTAAAAATCTTACAAAAAGATTGCTTCTTGTTTTGGTAAGTCTCAAATAAATTCATTCATCAAATTTCCTCCATTAATTGCTTTCTTCTGTGCGAAATAAAGGTAGAGAAAATAAATTATAAAATTGTAATAATTACAGTTCAAACGACAGCAAACAAATGCTGAATTTTGGCATGTTAAATTTCCTAATTAACAAAAATACAATTTTGGTATTATGGTAAGTTTGTTTGTGTATATGTGAGTACGTTAATTCAAAAACTCAACCACACACAGCTCACCAGTGTCATAGTGGATAAAGGCACGAGATGACTAAGAAACACTAGTTTAGTTTATAGTTTAGTTTAGTTTATAGTTTAGTTTAGTTTATAGTTTAGTAAAGTCCCGTTTTGAAACAACAAGAGCTTTATTTTGTGATGGACTTCTTCATTTTGAACCGCAGTCAGATGATGCGGACAACACCTGAGCTGGCACCCCCTCTACAAATTTCCGCACCACACCATGACGTTTGGCCTCTATGCATGATTTAGCGTGCCACAGGCCCCATACACGGCGGATCTTCAGTAGAATCGGGTTTCGAAACTGGAACCCTCCAATCCTGAAGCCCAGACCTTACCACTAGGCCACCACGACCCTAAGAAACACTGGCGGAAAAGGTTATGGGTTCTATCCTCTACTTCGGAGTTATTCAGAAACTGGTAGATCGATGTGCGGTTTAGCGACGATTGCTCGCTGCGATCGGACTGGCTGTTTCTTTTTAAAGTACTAACGGTAAAAAACCTTTTCCTACATATTAGAGAGGTATGAAACGTGGAGAATCATCAAAGTAGCGAGATTGAATAACAATACTTTCTCAACGCATGCTTGCTATACAAGAAAGTAATGAAGTGTTGATTAGGTTACTTTTAGATTTTTGTTAAACAAGTGAGTCAAGGTAAGGGTCATCTGTTAAATTCAGAAAACGAACTGCAATGTGCACATGAAAAATAAACTCTGAAGAAATGGTCTAATGTTTGCATAACCTTTTTATTTTCATTTCTACAAAAGTGAAAGATGTTTTTCCTAAGTTCAAAATAATATAAAGAGTTTTAAAAACACACTTTTTAGCGTATTAAAAAGTGGAACATTTTTTACTTTAATTATTTTCAACCTTTCAGGCTTTAATTTGTAATGCATTATTGCAAATTTTATGGACTTTTGAAATCGATTTTTTAAAATTACTACCAAGTAGCGCCACTCGCATAAAATCAAAATTTAATTAAGTTAATAATAATGTTCTAATAGCAACGAATAATTAAGTTCTGAGAATACTGCATTCTCATCGAGAACACACAAGTATATGAAACTCTGCCACATCAGAGAGTGAAAATCGATTTCAAATTATATCCTTACGAACAAGAAACTATTCAAGTTAAGTCTGAATAATACATCACAACCTGAAAAAGCAAGTGAACAGCAACCAGCATTGAGAAGAAGAACTTGTAGTTTGTGTTTAAAAGAAAGAAAACGATTATCAAAATCCATGAAATGCAACAGGTGCAATACTTCCAAGCGTCACTCTCTAATAAAAGTTCAATGTCTCGAATGCAAGGGCATTGATTAGAAACCGAGAAGAAAGACTTTGTTGTACAATACTATCTTAGTTTGTATTATAGTCTTTATTATACATTGTTTAATACCTTTTTACAAAAAAATCTTATTATACCTCATTACTTTCTCCGATTTCAATATAATTTTAGATTTTGCAAATAATAATAAAATTAATTTTCACACTTGATGAATATTTTTGCTTTTCTGACGTGTCTTTTATTACTACAGTCGACGCTCGTTATAACGACCACTCATTATAAAGATCATTCCGTTATAATGACCAGTGATAAAATCCCCAACTGTTTCCCTATGCACTCTATGTTATTTTACTTCCGGTATAACGACCGTCCAGTGTCTTCTAATCCCAATATAACGTCCGAATTCAGCGGACACTCTTCCCGGTATTTTTCCAAAAATCCTTTATTTTCTTCTTTAAAATCTATTTTAGAAATCTATTTATAATTGATAGAATTTTATTTTTAATACCAATGATAAAAATAATTTGAGTATTTAGTTGGAATCTCTTTAAAAATAGCCTATTTTTACGAAGCTGCTGAGCGTGTACGTGTACATTTTTTAATTATATCCACTATAGCGACCACTCGTTATAAAGACCTTTTGCTGCGGGATGCAGAGGGTCGTTATGACGAGCGTCGACTGTATTATCAAATAACTTAAAATTGCCATAGAAAAAAATAAGGAAATTATTGTGTTGTAAAAAGTGCGACACGCGCCTACTCGCGTAAAAAATTATAGCGCGCCCGCTGAAAGGTTAAATAAAACTTCTTGAAAAAATTCAGCTCTAGACAACAACCATGACATCGCCTTCCAATAAAAGCCCTTACAGACAGGGGTGGCGCCATTGCCGTTTCTAGGGGTCCAGGGCCCCCTTTTTGGGGATGTTGCAATCCCAAGTCGGGAGAAATTTTTGTACCCCGTTCACGCAACGGGCTATTCAGCTAGCAGTTAAATAAAGATCTGACGAAAATTTGAGATGGTCATCATTACACCCCTCGCCCTTACCAGGTCGTGACACCAGTTGGGCGGTCTCTAACGCCACTCCTGCGCACAGAAAAGAGTAAAAAAGGGCCTTTACTGAAGTGTTCATATAATAGCGTAAAGACAGATTTGTGAAATATTATAAGGTATGAAAGCCATAACAAAATAACTCAACTTTGCTATATATATTATAACACCACTTCATGTCCCCCTCCCCCATTAGCACAAGATGCTCTATAATATTGTTACGATATCTTCAAGATATTGTGCGGCATTAGAGCAATATCGAGCAACATCGTAGGGATACCGTACAATATCTTGTGCTAATAGGGCCCATACTAAACTCATTAGGATTCTTTGTATTCGGTTAAGGTGGACATGAAGTGGAAGCATACCAGAAAAAATTTAAAAAGCAATTTAGCAACCTAAAAAAAATTTGAAAATATTTAATACAACCAAAATATTATAACCAAAGATAATAATATAACCAAAAATAAATAATAAGAATAATTAAATAATAATAAATTATAATAAATATAACCAAATATATTAAATTAATATAACCAAAGACGAAAACAGAATAAAAACAAAGAAGATAACATAACAGAATAATAACAGAAGTATCCATGGTGTCACTTCAGAGGATGACATTTTCTGAGTCTATTGTTTGACTATGATAAAACAATAATTTGCTATATAACCAAATAATTCAAGCAGAGGTTGATTTTATCATGGGCAGCAATGATTAAACGCAACAGATTTGAATCTTTCAGAAAGTAAAGATCCCAATACTGCATTTAGTTTAGAAGTAGTTTATGACGTACTTGTTTAAGGCGTTTAAAAAAATGTATTATAAGGAAGGTTTTTTGCTTTTATTAAACTTAATTTTTTACTTACATCTTCGATTAGTTTTTATTCTAGAAAGAGATCATAAATGATTTCTATAAAAGCAAAAAAATTTAATAATTATCCTGTCCTATGCAATTTTTTTCAAAGAAGGCATGTTCAACATTTGCAGTCGAAATTTCGATTTTAAAAAGTGTTTGAAATGTTTAATCTATGAAAATACACGCATATTGCTTGTAAACTCAGCATAAAAGAAACATAAACAAGCATTGAGAGAAAAACAGAAAAATTTTAGCTGAAGAACGATTTCAGCTTTTTTTCACAAAAACGATTTTTAGAGCCCCTAAGCTATCCGCTTTTCACCAAGACCATTCACTCCAAATTTAGTTCTGTATCACGCCGCTTATTTTGAACAGATGAAAAAGTCCCTTTTCGGTGAAAAATCGCAGTTTATGTGTTGACAGATGTAAACAACACGAAAACCACCGACTCTTTCACATCAAAGCGTCGAGCCGCATTCCTTGTTCGGGTGAAATGAAACCGTTCGCGACTTTCAATTTCACAACCGAGAGTTCTTGGGAGTAGGTTTTTGTTCATTTTAAAAGCGGGAATGAATTTTTTCTTTCTCCTTCGCTTTTTCGCTTAGAAGAGAACTCTTTTTTCCCCTTCAGAATGACTTTGACCGTCTAATTATAAAAGACTTTCTTGTTTACAGATGCGAATTTAATTGCTGAAGTTAAAAAGCTGAAGTAACCAAAACTGAGCAGCGTTTGAGTTGTAGAATTTTGCCTCAACAAATAATCGAGAAAGTTCTGAACTGTCTCATATCCGTCCACAATATAGAGTATTTTTTTGTGGTTTGTTTAACGCCTTCGCTTTGTGTAGAGAATCAAATACTACGTATTTTGGAGTATTTACCTACACCTCATGTTGATCGATTTGGTCCAACGTTTGATACAGCTAACCTTATTTCAGTGTAAAGACACCACGCAAAATTTCATCTATCTACCTCCTTGCAAATTTCAGATAACCGTTAAGAACATTGAGTACAGTACTATCTGTTCAGAAGCACACTGATAAACAGTCATCAGGTTGATAAATTTTACCCAAAACTGGCTCCCTCGGGGGAGCACCGCGAGTTCATGGATGAGTAGTTGCCGTATTAGTAAGCAGGTTCTGGCCACCCCGAGGTTACAAAAATGGTATTGTTGCTCTTAGGGCCCAACTCCGATGACAGGTCATACCCGTATTAGTAAG
>BGPR01051663.1:0-10779 GCA_013235015.1 Araneus ventricosus
TGAGCATATCGATTCGCCTCTAGATTGAGGACAACAGATCTTCGTTTATTTCTTACACATTTTTGTAAACATCACCGAATCTTTACCCGAAACATCATCACATTGGCACATGCTAATAAGTGAGCAAATATTCTTGCAGATAATAAATTTCCTCTTCGTCATCTAAGTCCACCTTGTTGAGAAACTTACCATTCCCGTCTCTCTCCTCTTTTTGATGATGCTCATCGTGACTTCACGGAAAAAGTTGTCCTTGTCAAATCTCATCGGATTGAAACTGGAGGGAAGACACTTCAATACCCAACTGGGAAGCAGGACTGGAAACGAAACAACATAAACTTCATTTATACAGGGTGTTTCAAAAACTGTGGCCAAAATGAAAGGGTAGGTCAGGCGTACGGAAACGAGTCATTTTCGCAATTGAACATAGGGACGGATATGCAAAGGGGATTCATTCGCTTCAGGGGGCTTTTTGTCAATGAATTAAGTAAAGGACAAAGAGTACACCAGCTTAAATGTATAATACAAATTCAATGAAATATAAATTTACAATAGCTAAACAACTCAGTTGCATGAATAGCTACATCACAAGTTGTAAGCAGCATGAAAAATCACTAATATAATAGCCCAGATCTGTATCTCACTGATCCGGTAACGCTCTGACGTCACCAAGAATAAAATTCCCGTCATAGCATGTTAAACAGCATTATTTCATTGTTACAGCACCTAAATTTCAGTAATTTTAAATTTAAAAAAGTAATTGTCGTTCTAATTTCAAATTTAATAGCTCTAAAATAGTGAAATAAAATTTGCTATCGATTGATATAAAATGTATCTCGGTATGATCCATAGTTCTCGAGAAATTTTAAATTATATTAATCCTATATTTCAAATTAATTTCCTTTTTTTAATAGAAAGTAGTAAAACACGTCATTGCTATATCATGCGCGTGATATAGTTTGGACGCCACGATGCATCTGATTATTTATTGCAATCGAGATGATATAATTTGATAATATTTTTTGGCAACGTTAAAATTTACACAAAGATATCTGAGGTGCAAGGAAAATTGTTAAACAACGAAAAATACTTCACACGGAATGTTGTTTACCAAGAGGTCTTTTGAATAAAGAAATATGTAAATAAAAAAAATATTTCCTGTCATAAAACATATGCTTATTTTATTTGTTTTCAATCAATGTTAAATATTTCTCTCGCATATATATCTATTTAAACACAAATTTGACGGGAAATCTCTCGAATGAAGAAGCAATTTGCACCCGTCATACATGACGGATGATTTTCTAGTACCGTAATAACAAGCAAGATGCAATACCCAATAACAAACCTTTGGAATACTTAAAGAATGGTGGAGGAGAATAAATAAGTGTTTAAAGGGATTGTCGTCTGAGTAGATACACGCTTTGCATGTTGTTATTCATGTTGAATATTCCACATGGTGTATCCTTTTCTTTTACTTCAATCACTGACAAAGAGCCCCCTGCAGAGAATCCCTTTCGCATTTCCGATCCCGTGTTCAATTGCCAAAATGACTTCTTTCCTTATGCCTGACCTACCCTTTCACTTTGGCCAAGTTTTTTTAAATACACCTTTTATATTGATAGATAGCATGCGTTTCAAGGAAACTTCTGAAAAGTTTGGGAAAAGATCATGCTTGTAACGTTGCTTCCAAAGTGTTTACAAAAAAGGCATAAAATTTAAAGATTCGGTATAGCATTCGAGACCCTACCACAATCAGAAAGAGTTACAGTATTTCGCTCTATTCATTATTTTAATCCCTATTTAGATATCCCTTGATATATATGCCTTTTGAGCAAACCAGTTTTGATCTGTGCATGAAAAAATTACGGTGAGAATTTGAGTAGTTCTCAAAGTTGAACATAGAATTCATGTTCAAGTGAAATAAGTCAAATGCGCTGCATTAGTTTAATTCTGAAATCCACTGCGTATCTTGCAGGAAGAAAAAGGATCGACATCGCAAAACAGCTTAAAGCGTATATCACATGGACAGAACGCCCATGCCCCCGTGCCTGATGCCATGACAGCAATTGAACCGGTTGGATGGACACATGGACAGAACGCCGCCCCATGTCTCCGTGCCTGATGCCAAGACAGCAACTGAACCGGTTGGATGGACACCTGGACAGAACGCCGCCACCCCATGTCCCCGTGCATTGCCATTACGGCAATCGAACCGGTTGAGTGGACATGGGACGGACACTTGGAAAGCATGACTTGGGACTTTGTAGCACGTGACCGGTCAGACAAGATGTCGGAAATCGTTGACTGTATTCAACCGGCCAGAAAATGTACACGATAGTGACAGAAAATCGTCAGCAGCCAAAATTCAAACCAATCGGGTGTGACTTTGACGGTGACGTAGTTCGCCTTCCACGATACCGAAATACTGTCTGACCTGCTGTCTCGATGCGTCACGTGCTACAAACTTTTTTGTAGAGTGGCATTACCCTCGTGCCCACGGAAACAGATCACGATAAACTGTCCGTATGATATACGCTTAAGAAAATGCGCAATATATTATATATTATATTATATATTATACTAACTGATAACTCGGCGTTACTCGGGATCCAAATTTTTTCATATGCTTCCCTTCGTTTCTTTTTCTACAAATATTAATACTACCTTTTTAAGACAAACATAAAGCTCTTTTGAATATCTTCTTTTTGAATTAAAACCTTCAAATCTAGACTTTTTTATTACCTTATAACAGTGGTTTGAAGGAAAACGCGAGAAGTTTGGGAAAAGAATATTTATTTTAAAACTTTTTAAACAATATACCGTATAAAAACACAATTTTAAAAATGTTGCCAAAAATATGTTTCAAAATAAAACATCGAAAGACAAAAAAAAACGAGAAAAAAATATAAGATCTAATAAGTTAAAACACGGAAGTGTAACATTTCGTCTCGCGAGTATGTGAATAATAATGGAGAAAAAAAGTTGTTTTCCGAAGGAAGGCACTTGAATTGACTCCATTGTATTACAAAAAGCCGGAAGAAGTTTTCACAAATGTTTTTGGTGGTCCTATTAAAAATCTAGTTAAAGAAGTTGTTATATCATCACTGGTGGATGCAATTGTTGGTGGATTGGTGATTGATTGGTGGATGCAATTGTTGGTGGATTGGTGATTGATTGGTGGATGCAATTGTCTTACACTATGCTGTGATACCTTTATTCTGCTTACCAAATGCGCAATTCCAACGTTAAGTTCGCGCGGCGTGCGTCTGGTGACAATGATTTATCTCCATTGTCTTCAGATAAGTTTATCTGGAAACAAATATTGAGACATCAAATAGGTTAACGCATTCATCGCTAAGGACGAGATATCTCGTCCTTCAGAAACCTTCGCTACGCACTAGAATTTGACTTGCATAACAAATTTATTAAGTTAGACATGTTAATAGATGTTTGCAGAATACGTCCACCATCAGGGAGCCGTCCTGGCTCCGAGTTCGGGGTATGCTGTGGTGTTAAGAATGCGTTCACCTGTTTCTTTTGATTTATAAATTGTCTAGAGCGAGCACGGTTACTTTTTGTCTCTCTTGGAACTTGCATCTAATTCGCCAATAGCGATGAAAGTGTTAAATTATACCTCATGATTAATTAAATGACGTGCTTGTCATATATTTCCTGATTCCACGCAAGTATTCTTATAATTGACTTTATTGTCGTATTCCTTAAACATCGATAGTTCAACTATCGATAGTTTTCTCCCCGGCGATACTATCGTAAGTGTTCTTCCAGTCGATAGTTTAGAAACTATGATACTATCTATAGTTCCATTCGATTGTTTCAGTCGATAGTTTGGAAACAATCGATAGTTCCATTCGATTGCTTCAGTCGATAGTTTGGAAACAATCGATAGTTCCATTCGATTGTTTCAGTCGATAGTTTGGAAACAATCGATAGTTTCATTCAATTGTTTCAGTCGATAGTTTGGAAACAATCGATAGTTCCCTTCGATTGTTTCAGTCGATAGTTTGGAAACAATCGATAGTTTCCTTCGATTGTTTCAGTCGATAGTTTGGAAACAATCGATAGTTCCATTCGATTGTCTCAGTCGATAGTTTGGAAACAATCGATGGTTCCATTCGATTGTCTCAGTCGATAGTTTGGAAACAATCGATGGTTCCATTCGATTGTTTCAGTCGATAGTTTGGAAACAATCGATGGTTCCATTCGATTGTTTCAGCCGATAGTTTGGAAACAATCGATGGTTCCAGTCGAATTTTACAACTATCGACTGAAAATGCGCCTATCGATAGTATTGCCCGGTAGAAAACTGTCGATAGTTTTGAGAAAGTCGATACTATCGATTGCTTCATTTGATAGTTCCGAAAACCCGATGCTATCGATTTGGCTTCGATAGTATCGATAGTCTATCGATGTTTAAGGAACACTACTTTGTAGCCTTACTCATTAACTGAGCTTGCAGTAGACTATGTGCTGTTCCTTAAAATGCGAATACTTACTCGAGAGCATCATGCGCGGGATGGTGAAGTTGAGGAAGCTCTCGCGAACTTTTCTCACAAATTCGTTTTGTGGATCCTTGTGGGAATTGATTTGGGTTCCAAATGCCGACTTTGCGATCACGTCCATGGTGAAGGCTCCAAAGGTGCTGAAAATATTACATATTTACTTCACAGATACGAGGGCGGATCCAAAAAAAGTTTTACGAGAGTAATAAAAAATTATTTATTAACAATGGACACAAAATACAAAAGGGTAATAAGAGGCATTCTTGCCGATCACCTTTCCACATAATCACCAAATCTATTTAGGCATTTATCTGAACGCAGGACCAACTTGTTTAACCCGGCTTGGTAGAAATCACGTCCCTGCCCATTGAGTCAGTTCTCGAGAAGAGTTTTCACACCACTCTCTGTAGAGAACCTTGTTCCGGATAAGTGTTCCTTCAATTTCGGAAAAAAGAAATAATCACTTGGCCATCGTGAAGCCATCCGATGCAAACGCCCTTGGTATGTTGAGTGATGGTGTCATTCTCCGACATGACAATACCCATACTGCTCGCAAAACTGAAAAATTGCTGCAAAAGTTCAAGTGGGAAGTCTAGAGCCACATACACCCCTACAGTCGAGATTCGGCACCCAATCTGGGTTCCAAACACTTATCTGGAGCAAGTTTCTCTTCAGAGAGTGATCTGAAAACAGTAGTCGAGAACTGGCTCAATGGACAGGACGTGATTTCTGCCAAGCCGGGTTAAACAAGTTGGTCCTGTGTTCAGATAAATGCCTAAATAGATTTAATGATTATATGGAAAAGTGTGTGTGATCGGCAAGTATGCCTCTTAATTCCCTTTTGTATTTTCTGTCCAGTGTTAATAGGTAATTTTTTTATCACCCTTGTAAACATTTTTTTAGATCCATCCTCACAGTTTGATAGTTAATGACATTGCAGAAGCCGAGATTAATGGGATGATTTTATTTAGTCGTTTAAGATGTATCGTGTTTTGTACCCACCTGTGTGAAATTTATGTAGTAGATGTAATTGAGTCCAGACAGAACGCCACATTTGTCCCCTATCCCTATAACCAGGAGGGTTGTCTTAGCGATTGAATGGGGCCAAGGTGGAAAAAGCAACCGAAGAAACAAAGGGCTACTGAGGTGCCACACAGAGAATTCATACAGAAGCCAGATACCAAAAAAGCAAGCAATCGCAAAATGGCTTCAATAAATTTCTTCGTTTCGAGGAATGAAACAAACAACGCAAACTTTCGTTTTTAACAAAAGTTTACACTCTTCTGGAATTTAGAACTCTACAACTGTCAATAGTTTTTATTTTTCATTTTTCAGCTGCTTTTATTTTTTGTTTCATATTTTTCATCTACTTCATGGTGTTCTGCAGTAAGGATGCAATGGTTATATGAATTTAGCCTAATAACTTAGTTGAAGCATGATTTTCTTTTTACCTTTCTATGCTAGTCCAAAAATGAAAATTATTATTTCAAATCAGAAATTAAATAATCTATTATACCATTTTTACGATAATTTTAAAATTTTCTTTTAATTTAATTTTCTTTTTCTATGGAATGTCATCAGACATAATGGAATTTACTCTTTTCTCTTTTTATATAAAGTGTGTTACGAAATACATGGGATAAAATGTAATGATAAACCAGTTGATCAAACCTTTTGAAGTCGACTGGTTTTCCTTTCTCACAGTATTCTTCGCATACTTCCACGACTGATTTCGAGCACTCATCTATTATAGAGCTCATCTGAAAGAATAAGAAAAAATCTATTATAGAACTCATCTGAAAGAATAAGAAAAAATCTATTATAGAACTCATCTGAAAGAATAAGAAAAAAACCCGTTATTCAAAAATATGGATTTAATACTTCGCATTTCTTGCTTTACCGTTTGGTTATTCCAACGTGTAGATTAACCTAAAAATTATTAACTTAAATTAAATTGTTAAATTATTAAATAAAATTATTAACTTAAAACGACGACGCTGCACCGATTTTTAATTGACTTTTTGCTCATATCTCCAATCCATACATTTTAGAATTAGGATCGCTGAATTCCGCATTTCACCGCTAGGAGCGCTAAGTGTGGTCTCATTGTGTAACGCAAAGGTGTCAAACTCGCAGGTCACATGTGGCCCAGTAAACATTACATTATATAGCAAAATATTTAATAAAAATTTCACAGCTTGATACTTGATTGTTAAATCGGCCACCGAGCTTACTTGGCGACCTTCGGATTTCGCCAAGCTCGTAAGTTGAACTTTCTAGCGAAGCTACTATGTTCCGGCTCCCGCGGCTAGCGAAGCCGTAGGATGACCGGTACCCACTTAGCTTTATTCACAAAAAAATAAGTAATATTTTTCAAAAACCAATTCGAATATGAAAACAAAAGGAACTTGTAAATACGCGAGCAAAAAAGTGACACGACTTACGACTGCACGTTTCTATAGGGTTGCAAACATTTCTGGGCAAGATTTTACTACCATCTTGGCGATATCTCGGTTGCTTGGCGATTCAATCTCGGAGGCCGCTTTAACAAGTACTCATTGCTTAATTTTCAAAATTCAAAATCATTCATAATTATTCATAACGAACAATAACATTCGACAATAACCGTGTTGCATCGATGCATCATGTCCCTCTCGAATACTATTGAATATTTTAGGAGAGAAAAATTGAAAAAGCTATGCGAATTGAAGGTTTTTTTTGTTGGTATTTTTTCCGGCCCACATAAACCCAGACTTTGTTTATCTGGTATGTGCTAGCATTTGAGTTTGAAACCCTTGGTGTAACGCATGCTCTTTTTCTTAGGTGTAAATACCACTTTTATAACTATATCCGTTCATTTATACGCTTTCGCCTCTTTGTAATTAAAATATTATTAGATCTTGAATTAGTGAAACTATTTGCTGTAATAAGAGGAGAGAATAAAGGGGGAATTTATTAAAAACGAACAATAACATTCGACAATAACAGTGTTACATCGATGCGTCATGTCCGTCACGAACATCATTGAATATTTTAAGAGAGAAAAATGGAAAAAGCTATGAGAATTGAAGGGGTTTTTTTTTCTGTGGGTATTTCTTCCGGCCCACATAAACCCAGACTTTGTTTATCTGGTATGTGCTAGCATTTGAGTTTGAAACCCTTGGTGTAACGCATGCTCTCTTTCTTAGGTGTAAATACCACTTTTATAACTATATCCGTTCATTTATACGCTTTCGCCTCTTTGTAATTAAAATATTATTAGAGCTTGAATTAGTGAAACTATTTTCTGCAATAAGAGGTGAGAAAAAAGAAAACAATTATCAAAAACGAACAATAACATTCGGCAATAACCTTGTTACATCGATGCATCATGTCCCTCTCGAACACCATTGAATATGTTAGGAGAGAAAAATTGAAAAAGCTATGTGAATTGAAGGTTTTTTTCTCTGTGAGTTTTTTTTTTTGCGGCTCACATAAACCCAGACTTTGTTTATCTGGTATGTGCTAGCATTTGAGTTTGACGGCCTTGGGCTAACGCATGCTCTCTTCCCAGGTAAGCACAACATATTGTCCAATATTATACAATATTGTTCTATATTATAAAATATTATATGATATTGCACAATATTACACAATATTGCGAATATTGTTCAATATCGTACAATATTGTACAATATCTTCGTGCTACTAGGGTTTCTTAGATGTAAACACCACTTTTGTAACGGTAGCTATATCCGTTCACTTATACGCTTTCGCCTCTATAAGTTAACTATTTGCTGTAATAAGAGCCGAGAAAAAAAGAGAAAGAAAGAAAGTGCCCTTGCCTGTCTCATCCTTTTGGAAGTGAATGCTGGAGTAATAATGGTTCGGACCCGCTTCCAATCCTCTCCGATCATTAGGCTGACCATGTTGTCCGCTACAGGGTCTCCGGTCGTCATGGGCTAGCAGAAGAAACACAAGAAGAGTCCTTAAATGTGTTAACAGTTCATTTTCAAGCACAGTGTGAGCCATACGTCGCGATACCTTGTTAACATTCAATAATAAACTTACT
This sequence comes from Araneus ventricosus, assembly GCA_013235015.1. NCBI lineage: Eukaryota > Metazoa > Arthropoda > Arachnida > Araneae > Araneidae > Araneus > Araneus ventricosus. Next base: position 8,572 of record BGPR01051663.1, read on the forward strand.
GGGAGTCTTTTTGTAGTAAAGTTCAGTTTTCAATGAACGACGTACATATTTATTATTACAAATAAAGGAATATCTCTAAATCCATAGTGAACTTGATAATAATAACAATCTCTTGACTATAAAAAGTACACAGTGAGAAGCCTTATTCGACCCGATTAAATTAACATGAGTGCACTGAAACTTAAGAGTGACATAGAAACAGAGAGGGGAAAATAACCCTTATTTAAATGTCTGTCGCGAGTTTGAGACACTTTTTTATAATTTAAATACTAAAAATAGTAAAATTATTATAAAATTATCATTACACTTTTTCGCCTGAGTTGTTTCAGATGCTGCACTTTTGAACTTTGGGTATTCCCTATGGATAAATTCATCTCAAATAAGATGGTCAAAACTGTTAGAGATTTTGCTTTGAAAACCATCAGTTTACAGTTCCCATGGACCTATTTATTTCAATGGGGATATTTATAAGCAATGTTTGTATAAACAGGCTCACCAATAATCAATAGTTCAAGAAGTTCATTCGTGCAAAGACAAATGCAATAAAAACTCTTTTCGCTTCGTTTATTTCTATTCACTGAAATGTTAATATCAGAGTTGTCTCAAGTGTTGTTAATTCAAATTTTGACAGTAAAAATTATGAGAAAAAGTCAGAAACTTCACTTTTGGGATGCAGAAGTCAGAATTTCATTTATTATTAAATAAATGAAAATCTCCCTGATGAATAAGAATTTTAGAAAATATCTTTGAAAGCTATATATCATTGAAACATGACAACGGTGAATTTCAGAACATTCTTTGATTATCAAGTTTAAATAATTTTAATCATCTATGCAAACATGAAACAAATTAACCCTTAAAGGCCCGATGTTGCCTTTAAGCAACGTATCCAATTTTGTCTTCTAAAATCTTGAGAATAAGATTGAAGCTCTAATGCCTGTTGTTGGCAATAGGATAAGTAATGAAATTTTTATTAAATCAATTTACAACATATAGTTGGCAGTCTGAGTGCTGATAAAAAATATAAATAAATTGATGTTTTTCATTTGAGGCTGCATCTTTTTTGCTTTGTTTGTACGCTCGAGAACACCATATTTTATACTACAATGTTGAAGGAAATTCCCTTTGCGTATTATTATTTATTAAAATTCATCTGTGTTCGACGTCATATAATTTTATAAAGGAAATGTTTTTCTGAAATAAAGCCCAGTGTTGGCACTTGGTAACAAACTATTTTTTAGCCATAAACCATACTTGAAACAAAGTAGGATTTTTTAAAGTATTTTTGCCATGTTTTCTTCAAGGAATGAAAGTCAAAAAACATTTTTAAATATTTTGTTTTAATCGGGCTTTTAAGGGTTAATTTAAACAAGCCAATAATACCTCCTTCTGTTTATTTCTAAGAGAGATTTAAAATATGGAAACTAACCCTTCTGTAAGGGAAAATATGGAAGTCCTTGACCAGTATGTCCCGCAAAAGGTCCGGTTCGGCAACGACAACAGTAGGTAGGCTACCTTCGAATGAACTAGAAAAACACAATTTTATACTCAGATATATGATGTCAGAGACATAACTTAATCCCAAAAATAACCGTTCTTATAAATATAAAAATTTTAAAGGGAAATCATTAACTCATCATTTGTGGTAGGGGAAGGTGATTGTTGAAGGAATTTCTTCTACCTCGATTTTTTAACAGGTTACACCATGAAAAGTATTGTTTGGTTCTCTCTCTCTATTTCACTCTGTCAAATATATAATTTTTGTATGATATTACGCCTAAAGAATAATTTAATCACTGTGTAAAGAAGGGTGTAAGAGCTAGATTAATTTTTTGGCGATAGATGGAGCCACAGTTCTGCTCTGCACGAAATACGAGCAGCGCCCTTTTTTTCCCTAACAAAACCAGACTGCACGCTGAGAGCAGCGCAGCACACCGCAGACAGCTGCCATGTTAACATATCTCTCAATTCCTCTGTTGTGAGTCTTGGTGCAGTTAAGCCGCCGATCTTCCCACCATGGTAACTACGTCCCATCTCACTTTCCTTAAATACCGTAATAGGTTAACTTTCAGTCTACGGTGCCCACTTACTTCGTTCCTCTTAGGATCGCCAACTCCCTGCCGCCAAGAATGGAGAGGAGAGGATATTTGTTTTGGTTGCTCAATGATGATTTTAACCAGTGAGATGTGCGCATGCGCGGAAATTGAT
>BGPR01051664.1:0-10779 GCA_013235015.1 Araneus ventricosus
TAAAGTTACGTATTGCTCATCTAATGACAAATTAAAGTTACAAAAGACAGAAAAAAGGATGCAAGTTACAGAAATATATGTTTTTCACACAGAATGTCACGCTATAACGTATAAACAAATTAAAAAATAACTTGTCATTTCGAGAATTTGCACTCAGTATAACACGGCGATCTTGCGAACCGCAAGAGCATGAACGGGGCAAGTCTACATTTGGTACACAAGTTTTACGAAATATTCTATATCAAGTTCTATCCTAAGTATTATTTTAAATATCTACCTTAAATATAATGTAAAATATTAATTTACCTGCAGCATTCCTTTAAATTTCAGCACTAGAAGAGTAAATACAGCCAGTAATTAGCAGACAGAATACTTGATTCTTCCTCAACCTCGTAAGTTCCCAATACAGTTCACTTGTTACAGAAAAGAGAGGTAAAATGTCAAATCCCATTAATGCTGCCAGTCGATGTCTAATAATCAGCAAGCACCTAAAATCAGCTGATTCAAAAGACTTTAACTAAAATATCATCAGATAGGAAAGAAATTAAATGCACTATTCAAGTAGATTTCTAAAGAAAATATGAATAATCATACATTTATAAATCTATAAAATGACTTAAAAAATGCAAAAAATTGTGCATGATGATGTGATGTGATGAACAGAATTAAAGCGATGAGCAGGCTCAAATTCAAAGAAATTAGCAAGCATAATCAAATATCTTTTATCATTATTCGTTTTAATGATTTTGTAATTCTTAGCAAAATGAAGGATAATTTTAATGACCAAATGAAACGGCTACAAGACGAAAGTCGGAAGACGTTGAATTGAGAGGTTGAGAGCTTTGTTATTCTTATATAATTTTCGAAAATAACGAAAACAAGTTTTGATATTCTTAAAGCCAGTACAGCTTAAAGTTACTCTGAATTACGTGAGTATGTATCATATTTCAAAATAAGGGCATAATTTTTGTTCTTCCTGACTGAAAACTAGTCTTCATCGGTGGCTGATCCCCGAGGGTAGTCATTCCGGCAAGATCCGCGCGAGAAAAATAATCTGTTCTCTGTCGGCAAGTATATCTTCGTAACTGAGATGGATCAAGTCACTAACGTTAAATCGTTATAATTTTAAAACATCCCAAATAGTTAATGAACCTCCGTCGCCTGAAACATTCAACCTAATATAAAGGCCTCCATTCTTTGGAAATGTAATACTTCAGTTTTCCTTTGTCATGAGGGTGATCTGACTCAGTGTTAATGGTCATGCTACTTTTATCCAATCGTCCACAAAGGAATTTTCAACACCTGTCTAGGAGCTCAGCCTCTTGTGAGCTGCAGCCTCTCTTTGTAAAATCTCGCTTTACGATCCGGGTGAATTAGTTCTTAGGATTCTCATTGAATTGAATTATAAACGGCAAGCAGAAAATTGCCTAGTTCTTAGGTATTTCTTTAATGAAAACCGTAAAGATGCCAAATTCAAGCCATTGAGTTAATGGCAAAGATTCATTTACTGCGCTTCCCATTATAAGGAGTCAAATTCTTATCGGATGAATATTCAATCATCTTGTGTAACTTAGGATATATATTTAGGAACACTTGATAGCAATTATTTGCAGTGTTGCAACAAATTTGAGTTACGATAAGAGTTCCAGCTTTGAACAAGTTTGACATGACAAGAGTGCTTGCAACAAGTTTGCTGCGTTTCGAAGTCACTATTGGGACGAACTTGCAGCAGCCTAAGGCGTCAAACTCATTGTAAAATTATAGCAAAACAGAGATGAACACGTACCCGAATTAGAACCGCGACCTACTGGTCTGAAGCTGGCAAGGCCAACCACTAGGGCCAGTTAAACTCTGAGAGGAGAAGATAGATTCTGCCAATATATCGCTCTGACCTTGGATCTGCATAATGTTTATTTGTAAACTGCTTTCTTGATTTCTATTTAATTTTGAGTTGAGAATACGGATTTGAAGTCAAAGAGAGCTGATTTTCGCTAATAACTTTCACAAGCCCTACAGTAGAATAAATTACAGGAAATTAGAGTCTGCTAATTACTTTAAAATGGACAAAATATAAGTTTATTTCAACAAATATTGACTGTTTTTTCGTTTAATTTTGCTTATAACGTTAAATTCTCAAAGATTCAGAAAAGGCGATACTTTCTTTAAAGCAGAATAAGCAATAGTAAAAGATGGAAAATGCTCTGTAACTTTTTTATAAAAAGTTAGTTTTTTTCATAAATTATCATTGATTTCCTATTGAATTAATAAAAAAGAAGGACGATCTAGTAGAGGATGCTATTAAAAATCGGATGCTTTTAAAAAAATAGACAAAGATAATATCTCTTTGTGCTATCTTTTGTGACTGCTTCTTGTTTTGCTAACTTACACTCAAGTTTGCAGTGCAAAAGAGGTGGCGCTATTTGTCACGGCGAAATTTGCAGGATAAGTTCGTTTCTGTCTGACGCGCCAAATTTGCTACGACAAGGTAATATCAAGTCAAAATCAAACTTGCTGCAAACGTATGCTATCTGGGGTCTTGTCCTCCTACCTTCCTTTCTTTTCGATCCTCCCCCCCCCCCCTCCCAACAAATGAGATGCGAGCCATCAGGAAGCTAAACTAATATTTGAGTAATCCTTCAAAGCACTCTTTAAACCTGTTATCCTAATCTCTATTTCCTGGAACTGTCTAAGATTTTATTTCTTGTAATGTTGATATTTCAAAAGACGATATAAAATAATTTTCTGTATATTTTCAACTGTTTCCAACTTTTCTCTAGTAATCTAATATTTAAAATTCATGAAAAAAGGCAATGATTAAAGAAAAGGAAAAATTATTTGAGCATTATTACGTACACTATTAATTATATCGACCATCAATTTTCTCTTTTGGAGGAAATTCAATGAAGCTACAAATGTTTAAAATACGGCTTAACACGCTAATCGCCAGAAGTAAGTGTGTCTCACAGGTATTGCATTTTCTGGGCTGTGGAAGTAATGCGAATTCTTTTGCTTTTTATCCTTGTGCCCAGCGACTAGATTCACACTGACCATATAAATAGCATAATACCAGGTAAAAGGTGGCTTCCACTAATAAAATAAGCTTGGCTTGGCTTTACGTAAGGCCAGTTTTATCTCTAGGAGGTCATGTCAGACAAATTTGTTTATCTACTTCACTGCGTTCAAAAACAATATTTTTGATAATTTTGCCAAAAAAATAATTATGTCACTATTTTTATGATTGTGCATGTAAAATGAATCAGTTGTTTCCCATGGCTCCAAGGGCGTATCCAGGGGGGGAATTTAGTCTAAGCCCAAGCTCCCTCTTTGGATCTGAAATCATAAGGCTGTCTAGAATGCTATATATTGATTTTTTTAAACTTTTCTTATTTAGACTTTCCAGAAAAGTAATCGGCAAAAAGTAAGACACCAGTGTGTATTGGAATGGGGGGAGAGGCCTTCTCCAATCCCAAATTGGCGAACAAATTGACTTTTTTTACAGCTGGGGGGCTAATGATAATCCAAGGGGCAAGAGGTTTGTTGCAGGACTTTCGTGGGGAATCATTGATAACCCCTGTATACAAGTACTGAATACAGTATACAGTACTGTGCGGTGATCATATTATAGTTCAGTCAGCGAAGGAAAAATAGAAAAAGAAAGGGGTGTAGTTTTGAATTGAAAATTGGCACAGTTGTTGGGGGTAGTGTCCTAAACGACATACTAAAAGTCTCCGCCGGTAGGGTTGCGCGGGGGTGCAGGGGGTTTAAAGGGGAGCATTCTCAGTTTTCCTTAAATATCTCGAAAACTATGGATCCTAGAGAAAAACACTCAATTACAAAATTAAACTACATTAAATTTCCTACAAAACTAGTCCTAAATTTTTTGAAGTATGAAATTTTAGAAGACACAGGGGGATTTAAAAGTGAATATTTTTAAAATTCCTTATTGTAGTGGTAAAATCAATTAAAAGTGCTGAAGCAACAACCTTCAGAAAGACCTCATGCCTATACACTAATTATACAAGGATAGTATTGTATGTGTCGAGAGTAGTGGCGGTGTCAAGGCGGGGGCCGACAAACCTATTTGATGATCAGTCGTGCTTTCTTCCTCCCCTCACGTCCATTCCCCTCCTCTAGATCCCTTTACTCAGTCTTTTGGTTCTGTTAAAGCTCCAAATGAGTGTATTTAGACAGTATACTCTAAATCAATATATCTATACTCAGTTTAATTTAGAAGCTCGCAACCAGTCTGTCACAGTTCGACAGAAACATATTCTTGCCATTTAAGAAATAAGACCAGGCAATTACTAACACAGAAAATGGCTGCTAAAGGAATTGAAACGATAGTCGCTACGGGGATACTGATACTTATATTGTGAGATCTGGGTTAGAGAAAGCAACTTCTCATCCCAAGGAAAAGACGTAGACCTAGTCGTGCTAGTGATTGCTTTGGCACCACTAGAAAGTAACATTTATTTTATGGAGCCTGGCAAGGAAAAAGTAGAAGCCAAATTATTTTTTACAAGAAAACTGCAGAAAGAATTTTCTTTTGCCCAAACCATCCTTCTTTTCCATGCATTCAGTGGCTGCGACATAGCACTAGCTGTTTATAGAAAAAGCACTATCCCAGATAGCATGTACACTTGCAGCAAGTTTTATTTCTTTTGATATTAGCTTGTCATGACAAACTTGATGTGGCAACTTTGCAGCAAACTTCTTGCAAAGTAACAAAGCATAATCGACCAATCCACTTACAAAACAAGTTTTCTATGAAGTTTTTATGACAAACTTCACACCACGATTGCAAAACAAGTTTGCTGCAAAGATGATACATCACACTTACAGATAATATTTGTCTCTGTTTTAAAAAACATCTGATTTTTAATAGCATCTCCTAGACCTTCCTTCTTCTTATTAATTCAATAAATCAATGATAATTAGTAAAAAAACTAACTTTCTTATAAAAAAATTTTGAAAAATTCTCCATCTTTTTACTAAATATAAAACTCGCACTTTAAAGAAAACTATGTCGCCTTTTTCTTAATGTTGAAATTTTAACGGTCATATACAAAATTAAGCCTAAACAACAGTCAATGTTTGTTGAAAAATAATAACTTATATTTTGTCCCATTTTAAAAATAATTACTTTTGAACCCTAATTTCATAATTTATTCTACTAGCAGAACGTAGTTATTAGCGAAAATCGTTCTCTCTTTGACTTCAAATCATATTCTCAACTCAAAATTTAAAAAATTAATGAAATCAAGAAAACAGCTTAAAATAAAACGTGTAGATGCACGATCTATTAGCGCAATTTATCTTTTCTTATCAGAGTCCCGCTGGCTGATTGGCTAAGGCGACTGCCTGTGAAGTCGGGTTGTCGGGGGTCCGAATCCGAGGATTGTCTGGGTACTCTGTTTTTGCTATAGTTTGCAATGAGTTTGGCGCAAGAAGCTTTCTGCAAGTTCGACTCGTTGTGACTAACTCGTTTGCAATAACTTGTTTCAAACTTGAACTCTTGCGTGTCAAACTTTCTGCAAGCTTGCAGATTTGCAGAGCAAGATTGCTGCAACTTTGCCGCAGACTAAAATTGCTATCTGTGATAGTTACATTGTTCAAAAATCAACTGAGCCAGATGAAAAACATCGCTGACATCTTTTATAATCCCTAATCAACACCAGATACTATCTCACAAGCAGGTGAGAAGATGTTCCTAGCCATATACAAAGCCCCTGCTGATGAATATAATTTGAATAAACGTAGATATGCAGCATTTCTCAAATTATCAAACAAGATCAAAGCTGATCTTTCCTCATTTCCTCCAACCAAAGGAGCGGTGGAGCAACAAACGTTTAGCAATGTGTTTCTGTTTTGGCACCTTTATGGCATTAATTCCTTGAGTATTCAAAGTAATTACTTTTAATTTCAATACAATGCTCATCTAATATAGTGTCACGCATTCTCAAAGTTTTGTATTATATGGTTGAAAACTCCAAATGTTATAAGCAAAAAACAAACTAAAAAACTGGGGGATCTCTTGAAAAAATATTTTATCTTCCCAAATATACGTGCTATTTTTACGAAAAGTCATGTTTGAATTGCGGCCAGTAGATATAAACATTGATGAAAGTCAGTGGCGGACTGGCGAGGTTGCCAGATTGCCCGATGGCAAGTGGGCCCCATTAAAATAAAATAATTTGGGCCCTCAGGAAGTGAGAAAGAGACAGAGCGAAAAAGAAGAACTCTTTCTCTATAGTAAGTTTTTCTGAAGCAAATAAATAAAAAAAATTGCCCTGTACCCAAGGTCCATGTTTCAGTGTTCCATATCCTTCATTGGGGATTTATTGCCGTCGGAATTCGACAACCCGCTGTGCGGTGCGGGCTGGTCCACTGGATACTGACAGGGCGTCAACCATGGAACCCTCATCATACCCTCAGACCTTTGGAGCAGGGCACCTCTTTCATTTTAGAATTTTTTAGCATGGTTCTAAGCCCCCCGGGAAGATGGGAAGGATTACATTCCTTTGGCAGAAAGGTTGCGGTTCTTGCTAGACTGTCTATAAGACGTGTTTTTTTTCTTTCTTTTTTTTTGTAGTTCTTAATTTGATTGTCATAAAGCTGACAACAAGGAATTTGTATGTCTTAAAAAGAAATGGTTTTCTCTAAAACTGTTACTAGAGTGGGGAAAAGAAATTTTGCCATTGAAGAAACAATGGATAGCGATGAAAAGATGACGCTTCCACGCTTTTCTTTTATGTGTTTGGGGAGGTGCTTATATGGTTAAGGTGTTTATAACATTTTTAGAAGAGTGAAGGGGCTTCAATCTTGCTGGTCTTTTCATGGAAAATATTAAGAAAAAAGTGTTATTTCTGTTTTAGTGAGGAGAGAGTGAGACGAATAGCGTATTTTGAAAAAAAGGAAAGAAAATATTTTTGAGAGATTAGTTGAAATTATTATTTCTCTATTTTTATCGCTTTGTAATATCAAACACTAGCCATTCTGATGTCGAGCCAGATCTAGTTCATCTCTTTAATTGTCTTAATTTTATTTTACCAACAAAATTTTAAAATTCTCAAACTTATTTAATTTATGGCAAATTAAAAGTATTAATTGTTACAAAGACTGATAAAAATTAGTTGAAAAAAAATAGTAGATAGGAAATGTATTAGAATGAGATAAATTTTGATGCAGTATGTTTTTGCATGTAATGATATTAATGACGGTCTTTATAACAATTGATAAAGTCTAGAAAAACACGAGATTCAATGAATATTCCTTTTAAATTCGTATAATTATATAATGTACAATTATTACACATTATTAAGTTAATTATAAAGTTAAATTTATCCTATTTATATAGATAAATGAATTGGCATAATCTGCTGGGAAGATTATCTTGTCTTAAGTCGAAAGATGAGTTTGAGGTCATCGCCAAAAAAGTAAATCTATGAAAATAATATATAGAAAATCTACTAAAAAAACTAAATTTATTTTGAAGTTAATTGAGAATGAAAAGACTGGATTAAAAGAAAAAAACTGGCGAAACAATGAAAATTGAATGTATTTTAATACAACAAAATAGTTTTTTATGTCGTAAGAATCGAAATAAATTTTATATTATGTTCCTTTAATAAAAGAGAAATATTGATATAAAGATTTTAATGAAATTAGTTTGACTTTCATATCGATGTAAAGTATTATTGAAAATTTTGTTTGAAAGTATTTTAAATCTGTCGCTACAGTGAAATTGTACAACTTGACTGTAGTATCACTCTCTGAAAGATAATTTTTTTTGAAATTTAAGATGGTATGAGAATATTTAAGTGTTATAGTATTTTGTAGTTATCTCTGGAAAATTCTAAATTCTTTTTAAATTTTAATTAAATGAAATTCTAATTAAAATTTTCAGAAACCTCTGTGAATATTCCTATTCTTTTTTGTACCTAAATTTGTAACTTTAGGCTTAGAGGTCCATTCAGGAGCTTCAAAAGAGACGAAACAGATACCTGTTACACCCATATGCCTTTATACATTTGAGAAATTCCTACATACAAAAAAGCAGGATTAGAAAAACACACTATGGTATTTTATTGTAAAGCTATTATTATTATTTTTTTGCATAAAAAATCTAAATGTAGCTATTCTACACTCAAACTCATACAATCTCCTTGTTTTCCTCTTATCTCGTTTGTAAATGATTTAGTATAAAATTTCCTTATTTTCTTATATATGTAAAGATGAGTGTTTGTTTGTCTTCGTGGTAAATCTATATTTTGCTCTATCTTATGAAATGTGGGTAGCATGCGCTCTTCAAACAAGATAAAAAACTTCAACTCTTCAAAGTCCAAAAAGTCAATTAAAATTCCAGTTACTTAAAAAAAATTAAGTAAGATTTCCGTATGCTTTTTTCGCAACATCTTCCGAAAATTTTATCTAACAAATGATTTTGAATTATTTATAATCTGAAAAGTATCTTTTAATGATGCCAGTTTAATTATAAATTACTGATACATTACCAGTAAAAAATATTAAACTTCAAATCATCCAAAGAAGTTTCTTTGAAGCTTCCCTTGCTCTTTCCAATAGATGCGTCTTACTAATAGGCGGTAGCTTCCTCTATTTCACATGTTATGCTAAAACTGGCATGCGAAAAATCTCTAGCTTACGGAATTGGAAATCATATAACTTTAATCGTTATTTCGTTATTTTAAATTTAGAATTGATAACTAAGCCCATGGAAGTTATAGTTCTATCTATTTAGATTCCTGTTTGAATTATACACCCATGGTTCTAGATTTGCGATAAATTTGAATACTTTAAAATTTATATACTATCACCAGCCTTGCTTTAATTTCACCATTTAATTCTGCTTTTCAGATGAACGATTAGCATTTCTAATTTTCGAGTAGTGGTGAACCTTGAAGAATGGAGTCAAAATAAAATTCTTCTGCCAGTTTGCTCTTTCCATCCTAACATTAAAAAAAGTACTAAAATCAAATAAAATTTGTAAGCTGTAGATATCAAAATAAAATTCTAGTCTAAAAAAGTCATGTAATTCCTTACCTGTACGTTGTATGAAATTGTAGACCATTTTGCTAAGACAGCCATCTAATGTAATCAAATACTTAGAAATCCAAGCCTATTTCATCAAAATCTTTTAAAAAAACGAATTTTGTGGCTAAAATTTACTGAATTTTTTCAGTAAGCATCTCTTTTATCTACTAAGCAAGTGTGGGATTATATGCCTAATACCGATTAATAAAACGACAATATATCAATTTATTCACGATTCTTTCTCTCTCTCACATCTGTCAGACTTAATTCCAGCCAAAATCTTGACGCCTGAGGTTCTTCATGTACCATCGATCATCATGTTTGTTTCTTGCTTTTACTCAGGATCTTAATTCCTTTTTGCCACGGTCCAGCTACTATATAAATTGCCTGATTAAAAATTACTCAAAAAAAACTTAATCTCTTAAGAAGCCTGAAACCCATTCCTTTAGATAACAATGTTTTTTTACCTGTAACATGTATATCCATTCTTTATAACTTTGGTTTTTTGCGTTTCTAAAATATGCCTGTCACTTAATACACAAGGCTGCATTGTCATACATACATATGTACCAACTATACTTAATTTTATTTTAAATCTCTAATATTATATACTTGAAAATCTTAAGTATTAGCATTAATGCATCTAAATCATGTTTTAACTCCAGTTTTCAGCTTTATTTTCGTTTTGAGGTATTAAAGGTCATATTACTTTATTAGCAAAGAAAGGAATATTTTAATCGCTTAACGCGCACACATAAATCGCGAATTTTTTTTCCAGACTTTCTTCCTTGGAAGATACGCTTTATTTAATTTATTAAAATAGTTGAGATTCTTTTCATTTTTGATTTACGTAATGAGAGAAGAATCCTTTACCTGGGAAAATGAGAGGTTTTTTCTGTCTGTTTTTTTTTACTTGAAAACTTCCAACCGAGAGGTATGAAGGTTCGTTACTCTCCATAAAATGAAAATCAATGGTCAACTGACCTGTTTTATTTTAATGATCAAAAAATAATATATATATATATATATATATACATATATATATATATATACATATACATATAGCGTTTTGTGCTGCAATCTTCGTGGTTGCAGTCAGAAAAAATGAGTTATATCTTCTAATCTTCTTTCATTACGGGAGAGTGACGGAACGTATGTAGCATCTTGGTTTGCTTCTTAGTAAAAGCTAGAACAGGAATATATATATATATATATATATATATAGCATATCCCTGCATTTCTCAGGGTAGTAGATTTAACACATATAGACACGCATCAAAGAAGGAATAATAGCTATTTTTAGCAAATTACGTAAGTGTTTTAGGAAAGCATGCTGGTGGCATTAAGTCGCTGATTCTCTCATGATTTGTGCGTGTGGAAAACGATTAAAATATTCTTTTAGTAATAAATATGCCAAACGCGAGATTTAATATACCCAGAGTGGGAAATAAAAAACGAAACTGAGTTTAAGAAAGTAGATTTTGGAATACTTATATATAGCATTAAGATTTTAAAATATATAATATTAACTTAAAGTAAGATTATTACATATATATATATATATATGTCATAATTTAATATTCAAAACGAAATTAATAAACATATCAATAATGCAATGTAAAACTTAAATTTTTTTTAATTTAAACTAAGTCTTAAAAAGATATAACTAAAAAAAATAAAAATAAATAAATATATACAGCTAAATACGTAACTGAACGTGAAGCATAG
>BGPR01051665.1:0-10779 GCA_013235015.1 Araneus ventricosus
GAACCCAGGTGCAAAATTTATCACTGTATCACTTCCTCTTCTCCCTTTGCTTTCTCACAATGATACAAAACTACCAAACTTAGTTTTTGTTCTTTTTGGTTCAACACTTAATGGCTTTATTGTCCTTTTATTGTTTCTTTGCTTTGAATTGCACCACTTCCAATTTATGAGGACTGCTAGTGGTTATAATTGTTTCTTGAGTTTTTCCTGTATTTTAAGAAAGTATTACCATTGATTTCAACATTCCAATTCAGGCAACTGTTTTTGACCATATCTAGTCAAATTTTGGACAACAACATAAAAATTCCCCTGTCCTTATTTTTTAATAAGATTATTATAGTAAATTGTAGCTAAACAAATTTCATATCTGTGGAAATAGAATATAGTAAGAAAATAATAGAAGTAGTTATATTGTAGGAAAATATGACATTTATTCTACTTAATTTAAAAAAGCTTAAAGGTTATGTCTTATGTTCAAATATTTAATTTATGATACCTAAATTTAAACATTTGTTCTCCAACTGAAACCACGGAGTGCTTTCTCTTACAAATAGTTTCATTCACCTCATTTATATCGTTACAACATAATTTGCTCATATTAAGCCCCAAATATTTAATAGAATTGAAGTTACGATACCAGTCCAATTTGGGGGCTGTGGTCCGCATTCAATCTTATGCATTATATGGAATGACGCGTTAACGCATCTGATAAGTCTCCTGTTTTTTTAACCTTCCGGACTTAAATTTAATACTAACTAAAAATTAACCCGTAAAATTTTTTATCTGTAGACTATCATTATTTTATCATGAAATTTTTAAAAAGTAAAGAAAACTCTGCTTATCAGCGTAATCATTAGAACCTACTGACATTGCAACCGACTTTTTTCCCCTGTATCATACCGTTTTAGAGATAGGAACACTAGATCTGCAGTTTTCCGCCAGGTAGCTCTGCAAGTGGTCTCATCGCGTAGCGCATAGCTACTTTAGTATATCTAGACACCATATTTATGACTATAGCTTCAGTCGCTTTGAAGTTAAGGGGTGCTTGGGTAAAGTACGTAAGTGGGCATTCTGCTAACGTAAGAGATTATGTTTTATAGATTAGACATTTTACGGGAACTGGTATTCACTTAAATTCAAAAATCATTTTAATGCTGTATTGACATATTACTGAAACCGATTAATGATTAGGGGTTTTCGACAAATACATGTTTTATAAACTTGAATCTTCGAGAAGTTTTATTGAATTGTAGAAATGTTGAATACTAATGCATATTTATAAATTAAGCGAAAATTTAAATCACAGTTCCACAATTACTATTCGAAGATTCAAGTTTAAATAATATCAATTCGTGGAAAAACCCTCATCATTTAGTTTCTCTTAGAGAGCAACTGAAGTTCCGCAAAGCATATATCTACTATGCATATATTTTTTTAATTTAAATGGTATTGGACTGGAGTTTTTATACAAGCTGACCTATATATGCCAGATTTGACATCTTGAAAGAAAAATTATGCTATGTTTCGTACATGCGCAGTTAAATATTATTTACTACAAATACTCATACTTCCTTTTGATATTCAATATATTTACCTCAAATGTTACTACAATGCTTCTTTAACGTATTGTCGAATATTCTGCAAGTTTCGTATAATTTGGTTGAAAATTTTATATGTTTTAAGCAAAAAACATAAGGAAAATTTGGGATTTTCTTAAGTAAACCTTTATATCTTCTCAAATGAACGTACTACTTTTAAGAAAATGCACGTAAGGTCATAGAACATTGCCATTGATGAAAGTTTCAAATCATTATCAGCTTTCTATGAAACGGGGCGAGTCGACATCCTTTTGTCTTCAGCAATTTGTGGTTGGTCCCCTAAATGCTCTCATGACGAATATCCACTGTAAATACACGATTCTCTATAACCGAGTGTGAATCATTCCATACATATCAACTCTAAATCGTCGCTTAACAAGCAACATCACCAACTCAGTTTCTTGAAATTTCAAAGAGGAAGAAAATACTCAATTTTTCGAAAGCAAGAACAAATATTTGTGAATTTTTTTCATATCTGGTTGGAACATGAGACCATATATTCCTACTAGATGAGAAAGAAAAAAAATTAGTTATTGGTTACGAAAAATTGAGTATTTTCTTCCTCTTTGAAATTTCAAAAAATTGAGATAGGTGGTGTTGCTTGTTAAGCAAGGAAATTTTTCTTATTGTACGAATGTTACTTCAGTTTTGCACAGCAGCGTATTTAACATTTTCAAATTTATTATATTTGTTGTTACAAGATATAATAAAATGTATGCTAAATGAAATAAAATCGTCTGCGAAAGATGTATTTTAAAAATAGAATTTATACGTAAAAAACGTTTTCAATACAATTTTTTCATAATAAATGATTCATTTCAATCAGATTAAAATTGTTTTTTATTTCATAAAACCTCATTTTGATTGTGAGTCAAACTGAATCATTTCAATAAAAATATGCAGATAATTAACCGCTGTAAATCTAGTGTTAGTAAAGCTTTTTAACACAACACAGACAATGTAGTAATGCCACGTATACTTATTTAATTAAAAAATGCTTTAAGTAAAAAATGCTTAAATGTAATTCGTCACAAATCCGATTTGCTTTGATCGAATTTTTGAAACTTTGCCCGATAATTTTGTATTAAGTTTTCATTCTTTTGAATGATTTGTTCTTCTTTTATCTCGTACCAGGCCAAGTATAACAAATAACGAACAATAAAAAAAACAAGTTCTTCTGCGTCATTCTGTATCAGCAAATGCTTTAGGTTATGATGGGCGTCGCTTTTAACAAGCATTGCATAAATATAAATAGGGGAAAAATACTTATCTACAACTTCCGATATTTTGTTTCTGATTACGAAATTTTTCGTGTTTGTCTAGGCATTATCATAATTCTATGGAAATAAACTTGATAAGAATTGTACGATGATCTACATTTTATCAGTGGAAACTGAAGGGATGAGGATTTAGAAAATAAAGAAATGAAAAAATAATTCATAACATATTATATTGCAGAAATACATAGCTATTAAATTATTTTAGATTATGAGCGAAATGAATTCAGAAAATCTATTTCATTATTGAAGTACAAAATATAGCTACAGATAAAAAAAGAGGAAACAAACCCTGCTTGTATCTATGATATATTAAATGTTTGATAATATACTGTTAACATTGTTAAAACACTGTTAACATTATATAAAGCGACTCTAAAGGTCAAACTATAAAACTTCTTCAAAAGACCAAGGAAGATACAAAAAGTTTCCTGTTGATGTTAAATCGACCATCATGTTTTATTCTTAAATCTGCGATGCTTTAGAGCCGATTAAAAAAATTTTAAAACATGAAAATTTTAAAAACACATAACTTAAAATTTATTATTTTATCAAAAATACGAGACAGAAATACTCTGGAATTTTACTCACATTTATAATATATTTTAATTTTTAGTGAATGTTTCCGAATCTTTTTTTTTATGAAATTTACTTCATTATGGTATTGTTCTCTCACTTCTCGTTTTTATGTGCCTCTCCCTTTTACGATTTTGTTTTGACAACCATATATTTGATAAAAATAAATTTCTGCTTTTTATTACACTAATAAAAGCATGTTTTAAACACTTTTATTTTTTTCTACTTTTTAGTCAAGAATATATTTCACAATTCACTATTCTAAATATTATGGAAATTTAAAATGCATTTTTTTCGCAAATTCACTATCAGATGGCACACTTATATGGAATAAAAATTTAATTAAAATCAATCGATTAACCAATAATTAAGTACAGAGTATATTAAAATATTGTAATGTCATAAGTAACACACATTTGTACAAAATTTCGGAGCTTTATTACATTAAGAACCGAGCTAAAAGTCTATCACAAACATGAAACAATTTAAATAAAAGCTTTTGAAATCTAAACTATTCGGTTAATATTCGGGTTTAGTTTAGTTATTTCAACGTCCCGTTTTGAAGCAACACGAGGGCTATTGTTAATACTCGGGATGACTGGTCATTTTCATTGACATCAATGATAGCACGAGCCTACACGTATTAAAAATTGATAACACTTACAGGAATTATGGCACAAAATACTGCATTATTCACTTAAATAGAGTGACTATATTCTACGCATGAATATGTTGGGAAGAATAACACCCAATTTTTCAAAATCAAATAAAAAGATTTTTTTAAATTTTCAATGTCATTTTCTTACTATCCGGGAATTATCCGTGCATCTTGCAAAGATGGACTATCCGGAATATCCGTGATATTTTTTCATCCCGGAACAAAATATTAAAACTGGTAAAGAGTATTTTATTTTTTCCCCGTCTATGACTTCCAATTACGGCACGTATACATCGCAAAAATTTTTGTTCTATATTTTCTTCCTGAATTACACTTAAATAATCATATTCAGAGAGGTTCTTTCTCTTAACATATTAGAGTGACCATACTGAAGCAAAAAAATAATCTCTTACTATTTGTGAATTACTTATTTATTATTAACTTAAAATGATAGATCTAATTTCTCATATTTCTCATGGAGTCTAAAAATAAGTACAAGGGGAGAGCATATAATTAATAAATAAACAGTAATTAATTTTATTGAATAATAATATTTTAAGTCATAATTTTAACTAATCTTTTTAAAAATAATTTTGAAAATAATAATTTCAATAAGTAAGTAAGTAAACAAATGTCATACAAAATTCAATAAAAATATTGTTCGACAGAGTTCGAAATAAAACAGTTCAAATCTAAGGTGTTCCATTTTTTAAAAATAAATTAGCCATTTTTATTGCATTTTTATTGAATGCATTGTAAAACACTAAAACTCTCATGTGAAGTGCCTTAAAAAATTATTCACTTACTATCGCTGAGGACAGAAGATTCGGACGTATTTAACACTGAAAACACAGGTCTGCAAAAGAAAAAAAAAATCAGCTGCATGGGATATTTTTGGTAAATTTTATGTTTTTTAAGATGCTGAATCCAAAAATGACCTCCATTACCCTCCATCACGTACAGTTTTTTTGCAAAACATGGGGAGTTTACATAGAAAAAATCACAACATTCATTGGGTTTTGGCCCAATGGACGTCTCTGGCTCGACTGTCCCACAAGTATAGGAAGCAGGGATATTTTCTGTAACCTGCCTGCTGATCCAACAACATAGTTAGCATTTTGAAGTCTCTACAAATCATCCACCTATATTCTTGATAGTTTATTTTCTCAAGAATCATAGACAAATCATTATAGTTTTCTTCCAAATGCACCAAGTAACCTAAAGGAAACGATGCAAATGTATTACCATTATGCATCAAGACTGCTTTGAGGCTTGTTTTAGACGAATCTATTAATAGACGCCACTCATATGGATCATATTCTATGTCAAAGCACTTCTTTAGCCTTTGAACATCATTACAAAAAACTAGATTTCTCTCTTTCGAGAAAAACTAAGTGAATTACTTTTCTCCGTGCCTGTACGAGGAGAATGAAGTTCCAGGTGTCAGCAGATTTTTATTTTTCAGTCTTGACCATAGCAATTCAACTCCATCTTTAGAAAGGCCTAAATCTCTAACTAGATCATTAGCTCGCTCTGAGAAAATTGTTGGGGTCCCTCATCAACAGAAAAATCTGAGATAGATTCGTCCTGGTGAGATAATGTGTCTCCATGCTCAAAATCACTCCGGATATCATCTAAACTTGAAGGTGGGTGTCACTCTTAGAAATATGAAATTAATATATAAAATCATTATTGGATATGGTTTTTTGACTCAAGAATATGATACCAGATTTCAGGTTAAAAAAAGAGAAATTTTAAGCTTAATTAAACTAAAAACAGGAGTTTTGCAAGAAAACCTGACATGATGGAATTTTTTAAATATTTTTCCCGGTTTCAGTGAGTAAAAATCTATAAGAAACAGTCAAAAAATCCTATGCAGTTTTTTGGTTGCAGACCTGTAAAATTAATCAGAAATAAAACAATTCCTTGCAGTTTTTATTCTGTCTTTGAATTAATGAAATAAATTTGAATAATATATTATATTTTAACATTTTGTTTTTAGAAAATTCAAAGGACAACAGAAAAATTCGAGTTAACGACCAATTCAAATTTTAAAAATGTTCCAACAAGCCAATTTCCACTGCATAAAATAAATGTTCAATGCGTATACGTGAAAATTTTATAAAAGTTTAAAGTAAACTGTTTCAACAAGTTTGAAAAGCAATATTATTATAAACATGGAAAAGAGACAAAGAGCACCTCTAAAAACACAATCTTTTAAAGATAATTGAAAGGTAAAGCAAAAAAAAAAAAAAAAAGAAAAGAGAATTGGGATACAAAATATTTATTACAGTATGACGGTAGCTGAAAAAGGAAACTGTATTTTGATAAAAATTTAACTCCGTATGTAATTTACATCATATGAATTGGTGAAGATTACATGATCCAAAGTGAAATTCGAAAATATCGTGTTTGAACTTACATTCGTAATTTTCATGAATGCAATCTAATATAAATTTTAAATTGAAATTTATTTAAAACTGGACTATGTTTCACGATTTGAAATAATGCAACTTGTTGCAATAATTAAACACAATTTTCTAAAATGTTTGAAATTCATATACGTAAAGTTATAGTGATTTTAGTTTCCCAATCATGAAAGAAATACTTTCGACAGTGTATTAAATAAAACAAATTCACGTCTCATTTGCAAAATAAATACGAGTGCAAAATTGAGTACGATATGTATGTATTTTAGTACATTATTTTCTGTTATTTTCAATGTGATTTTTTGATGAATTTATAAAAGATATGTAATAAAATTTATCTAACCTGATTTTAACTGCAGATTTCAGTTTTAAAAAAAAAGAAACAGGAATTCAGAAAACAATAATTTAATTTGGTTGATAAAATACCAACTGTATATACTCACAAAACTTATTTTTTTTATAAAATATGAAACAAAAAATGGGAGAGGAATAAACTTACATTGCAAAAGCATAGAATTTTTTTTAAATCTTACAAATCAAGAATTTGCATTACTATACTCACTAACAATATCCATAAATATATTTTTTTATAATTTTTAATTGCAACATTAATCAAATTCATCAGAATCATTTTTAAAATTAGAGTAATCCATGCATATAAAAGAATATTCCTCATCACTCGAGTCAGGTTCCTCAAGTTTCTAACATAAATGTGAGGTAAGCATTCAACATGGAGATGTTTTTGACATTCCATTTTGAATAATCTTAACTGCATTACTAACTTTAGATGGTGAGTAGAAAAATCTTTTTAAGGAAATGCTACCTGCCTTCTTACTTTTAATTGGATCCATTACTATGTAAAATGAAAACAAAACTAAATCAGTTACTTTTATTTCAGAAACAAAGCATATTAGTAACTTTTTATTTTAGAAACAAAAAGTAAATCAGTTGCTTTTATTTTAGAAACAAAACTAAATGCGTTGATTTTATTTCATCCAGATATTCTTAAATTTATGTAATGGCTAAAAACACAATAATGAAGTTATGTGACCAAAACTGGAGTATATAGTGTTCCACTTTCTCTCACCTGCATGGCCAAAACTGGAACATATAGTAAATTTAAGGTACCAGTTTTGGCTACCACCCATTTAATATTAAAGATAATTAATTTTCATATGAAATTAGAATAAATGGAAAACTTACCTCATAAACCCTAAGGTTAATCAGTTTTAGATTAATCATTTAATTCTGAGAGCTTGATGATGAAAAACTGCAAATGCTTGTTCCTTAACAAAAACCTTAACAGTTGTGCATTTAATATTTTTACAAGTCATATGTTTGAGAAAAATGAACCAATCAGATTGAAAATAGTAAAATAAGGATTGTTTAAAGTATTGGAATGCTTCTTATTAGTTAATTTGAAATTACTGGTTAATTATTGGAAAAACAGATCCAATGTGGCCAAAATTGGAGCATCTATCACAACATTTCAAACCTTATTTTAAAATTAAAAATAATACTTTACTGCGGAACTGAAATGAAACTATCATATCAAGTATAGTTCACAATTCTGCTTTACACACTTTAAACATATGAAGAGAATATCAGGTAATTTATGCAACACAAACATGTATCGCGATATAATGAAGCACTAATTTTAACTGCATTAAATGTATTTTCACGAAATAGTGCTTTAAAATACAGTTCAAAGAATACACTACGATAATAAAAAGTATCACAATTGTCATAAAGATTAATTGTTATATATAAAACGAAGGAATAAAAAAGAATCGAAGATATTCGAAATATATGTAGATGACCGCAATCCACAGCTCAGAAAAATCAAGACTCCAGGCAAAACGCAAAGTCAAAGTTTCAACTTCCGACCTCGACTCGCCTTCATTGTGTTGTGCACGTGTGCTCTGCGCCGACGCAATCACTAGAGAACGTGTGGTAAATTTCCTCCACAAGCCATCTTGGCTGAAAACGCGGTACAAGGGTTATTTAGATTTCCTCCTCTTTGCTGGTACAACGTTTACTATGTCGGACCAAATCAAAAAAGCCTTTGAAGTGAAGTGGATAGAAATCAAGATCCTGGCTTCAACCAACTGATGACTCTCTTTACAGTTCTCAGTTTCTTGCAGAAACGTTAGGACCTCGCTGGAAATTAAGATTGTCTCGGAAATGGCACCTGGTAGAAAAAATGCATCAGTCTCGCACTTGAGAGAGATGTAGATGACCATCTAAAGCCTATAGACTTAAATTACGAACTCCTTTTAATTGATCACGATGGGTCGGCTCTTAATCAAAATTCTTGCATGACGAAATTTGCTCAAAATACCGTCAGCCAAGAACTAAAAGTGACGGAGGCTGAATTCTTGGAGAAAAAAAAGAAACTTACTTGCCGGAAGGTGCCCTAACAGTTTGTGCAAATTATGGAAAACCTGGTCTACTATTTCAAAAGGAGGAGAATGCTCAATATCGGTCTGTAATCGGAAAAAATGCGTAACACTTTGGATGGCAATATCGACTATTTCAGTAGATGTGGTAATTCAATGAGACTCTTAATTTTATGTCTCTTTCCTCAAATCAGTTTCATATCTTTCGATGTTCGCCGGCAACAAAACGAATATATGACGTTTGAAAGGATGGAAGTCGAATGTAAATGTTTTAGCTCGTATTCATTAAATTATTATTTTCTTGGGGCCAAGGAAACCTGCACAAATGCGTTAGTGACAAATACTACACTACTCTTGAGCCCAACAAGAAACCATGCTCATTTAATTCTTGATTACTGTTGATAACGAACTCAATGCTACAGAGCTTTGAAAAACGATGCATATAGCATTCCAACTGGGATGATTAAACATATTACCCCGAGGTCGAATCAGAATGATGCTATGAAAGCTGATATGCATTACAAGAAACTGACTGATGAATTCTCGATCGGAAAATGTGAGACTCTTCTGAATCTGGTCAGAAGATGTGCATTTCCAGTATATTAGACAGTCTTCATATAAGCAGAACCCGAAGACAAAGCATGCGATATTGATGAAAATGACTCCGGTAGATGAAGGACGAGGTGTTTCTGTGCTGCAAGGAAAGGAGCTTTGCCATCAACCACTCTCAAAGAGGACCTGACAACCCTGTATAACGAGTGTCCTTTTTTTGTGACACGAAGCTGCGAACCGACACCCGAAACATTCCCGCTCGACAGAAGCGTTCTCAAAGTGTGCCGGTCTTCCGTGTTTAAGAAAATGCTGACGACCGAGCTATGAAGGAGAGAAAGCTCGGCGAATGCATAAATGTTCCGGACATCAGTCGCGGACACCGTACGACCGGATCTTCTAATTCTCTACACGGATTGAATCTGACATCCTCGATATGCGTGAATGCAAAAGATCTATACATTGCCTCATAAGCTATGATATTGCCTCCCTTAAAAAAGCGTGCCTCTACATTTATTAAGAAGCAATTTTCCAGCCACTGCAGGGGTCATTGTTCTTGCAGATACAACCAGGATAGGGAATCTGAGTCTGCAGCTCAGAGTTTGTTCCATATATATACAAAGAAATATTTAGTTCGAGAGTGGAAATATTTTATGAAATAATTTCCAGGTTAAGCGGCACAGGCATGTACTTAAAATGCATGTGAAGAGTAGATTATGAGAAAATATTCATTTCTAGACAAAGATTTCTGAATTCCTTTCAGGAGAGTGTGGCATACCAATGTGACATAGTAACGTGAAAACTGAATCTTCCAGATCGTGAAGTAGTTATCTTGAAAGTGGATGAAAAAATGAAATGAAGTAGTGAATGTATGTTCATTATTTCAGGTATAAGCTTTAAAGATCAAGGAAAAAATTATTGATTTTTTTATCTTTCAAAAAAATTTAAAAGTATTGAAATTTTGAAATTCAACTTTTCTGATTCAATCCCTAAAACTTTACTCATGTATCAAATTACGAATGAAACATAGTGCATTAGGACATACTGAAACAATAGTGTAATTAAATTAAAAATGCCTACTATATTTAATTAAAACATTTAAAAAATAGCTCAACACTTCTTTACTGATGTGTTGCTGAATTCTTTGAAAATTTCCAAAATTATGAATTCATAAAACTTATTTTATCTTATGTCTGAAGTTCTAACGATTACAATTTAAAATTTAACAATTTAATCGAAATTCTAATATATGCTGGGTTGAAACATGTATTAACCTCTTTATTTTTACATCAT
>BGPR01051666.1:0-10778 GCA_013235015.1 Araneus ventricosus
GGAACTTTCGAGTCGATAGTTAGCACCCGAGATAGATTTTTGACTTAGCTTTAATATACGAGAAAAGGTTCTTCCTCGAAGACTTTCAGGGGAAAATGGCCAACATTTGCGGTTCGCTTGGAGGAAAGTCTCCGGCAGCGAGCAGTTTGTAGCTAAAGCGCATATATATTACTAGTTTTGGAATGATGTTGGGTAAGAGCACAGCCGGAAAAGAGAGCACGGAACCGTCTATCCGGTTCATATTACCCAGCTATGTCATACATTATCTCATTATATCGTGTAGGACAAATATTATTAGAAACTAGAAAATCATTCGCCACTGTACGACGGGTGCAAATTGCCTCTTCATTCGAGAGAATTTCCGTCAAATTTCACGTGTTTAAATAGATATATATGCGAGAGAAATGTTTAACATTGATTGAAAACAAATAAAATAAACATATGTTTTATGACAGTTTGTGATGGAGCTTCGGCTTCGATGAGTCTTCTATACGCGTCTGCATCCACTGCACTAATCCTGTCCAGTGATTCCTGGCTTTGCCTCGCTAACCATCTTGCTTTCCTTTCCTATCTACCGTCTTTTTGCAATGTGTTCTTCGTCGGTATTCATCGTACAAAACATAGTAAACTAGTTCCTGATTGTAGAGTATTAAGTTATAGTAAAAAATATATAAAAACTATGTACGTAATAATTCAATAACCATGAAATTCTCAGATTGTCAAACAGAAGTCAAAACTTAAAATTTCAAAGGAATTCTTTTCGAAATTCTAATGAAAACAAAGCACTTCTCTGCTTGTCAAACGCTACCAAAAATATTATCAAATTATATATCACCACGATTGCAATAAATAATGAGATGCACCTCGGCGTCCAAACTATATCACGCGTATGATATACCACTGACGTGATTTACTACTTTCTAATGAAAAACGGAAATTAATTTGAAATATATGATTAATATAATTTAAAATTTCTCGGGAACTATTGATCATAGCGAGATAAATTTCATATCATTCGATAGAAAATTTTATTTCACTATTTTAGAGCTATTAAATTTGAGATTAGAACGACTATTACTTTTTTAAAAATTTAAAATTACTGAAATTTAGGTGCTCTAACAATGAAATATTGCTGTTTAACGTCTCGCAGTGATATAGGCGCGAATTTTATTGTTGGTGAAGTCAGAGCGTTACCGGATCAGTAAGAGATAGATCTGGGCTATTATATTAGTAATGTCTTTAACTATAATTATTGCAAAAAATTCCCAATGGTTAAGGTAGGGCATAATCTTACTTTAATGTTTAGAAACATCAATGTTCACATAAATAATGATAATAATTGCAAATTATGTCAGAATATTTTATTGAAATTGTTAGATTGCAAAAAATGCAACTACATCATTTTTCGGCTTTACCAATATTTTTAAATATTTAAATCTTCGCCACCAAAGTTTATTTAGTATCTTGTGGCATCTCTGGCAACTTTTTTGAAATTTAAACGGAAATTTTTAACAGTTTTATTAAATATCTAAATTTTTCTTAATTATTTACTTTGTAATCAACTTAAGTATTAATTGCTCTTAACTTTTTATATCTTTTCCTTTAATGTTTCAAGTTTATTAAATTATAAATCAAATTAATTAAACGGAACTATTTGCGCGCCATCTTGTACGGCGTATGAATTTTTGTGTGAAAGGGCTTTGGCGTCCCTGACTGGAAAGATTCCTTTGTGTGATTTTAAAATTTGACTTGTCCAGACTTGCTCGAAGTGGTTACACCTGCGGGCTCCTAGAGGCCTTTGGGCCTTCAGGGAGCTTGTCCCTGCAGTATTTTCCGTTGGAAAAAAGAAGGAAATGGTTCGTTTCTCAGTGATAATTTATTCCATGTATTTCTGCAAGTGTAAAAATCGTTAAGTATTGACGATATGAACTGGATCAAGCTTGAACTGATGTTTGATTGTTCTGTTCACATTTGGAATGAAAGCCGTTGTAATACGGTTGTGTGCTTATTATAATCAATTTTCTCAACGGACTGAGGTTTTCACGCTCTGCAACAATCTGTAGATTGAGTGGACTTATTTGCAAGCATGGAGTTATCCAGTCTCGGTTATTGGATAAAATTACTCAACTTACCATTCCCTGCAATAATGGATTGCAGTATTCAAATAATGCTCATGTTGAAATAATTGAACAGCCTATTCCTCGAAGTCTTCGTTTTTGTGATAAATGTGAAATTGAAGAAAGAACTGCTGGAAGCATTGTGGGCATAAAATTTTCAGTGCTTTACTACAACGCTTGCTGTGTATGTAGTTTCAAAGTGAAAGGAAACACTTCTTCTTAAAGTTTGTGCGGAAAATTTGATTATGCATAACCATTATGAGTGTTGCATCAAATGATTCAAGAAACTTTTTCGCGACGCTGAACATTATGTATAATGTATCAATTAATTTTAGTACATATTCAGCTCATAGTGGCCACTGTGAATAGGGTAAATGTTTTTTCATTTACTAATTTGGTGAAGAATTTTGCTTAATATATATATCATTGTTTGCTTACAAAATGTCTTTTGAGTTGTGCATCAGTATAATTTTGTTATATCTATTTTCTTAACTTAAAATGTTGTTGGCAGTAACTTTCTAAATTAAAAAAATGTTAAATAAAAAGTTTTAAATTTAAAAGTTTGATTCTGTTTTAATCTCCTTAATTATTTTCACAGTTGCAATTGTACTAATTATGTTTTCAGCTATACCATCATCTTCGGCCAATTATATTTTAGGTGCTTGTAAAGGTAGGTACATTATATGAGTGTAGTATAAATTGCATTTCATTGTATGCATATTTCAGCACCCAGTATTCGTTTAATAATTGATATATAAATCTAAAGTTGAAATAAAAATCTAATTTTAACCTTTGGCACCAATCAAGAATTATCAATTCTATAATTAACATCCCACAATTAACAGAAATACAAATCGTCTTAGTAGAAAGTACTGGAAACAAATTAAGAAATTTCGAGAGTATAATTATTCCATTCCTGTTAAATTTCAGTTTGATTTTATTAATCAGGACGAAACGCCTTGATAAATTGTAAGTAATTCAAAAAATAGCAAATAAATAACTTTATTAATTAGTTATTAACTCATTCAAAAATAACTTTATGAAGGCAAAAATGACATTAATGCAAATATGAATCACTGTGAAGATTAGGCCTATAAACAACGAAATCAGCTATTTTCGGATAGATAAAGCGAGCCTTTTTTATAAATCTTAGATTTGTTAACGAATAAAAAATTCAAAAAATCTATAAATAGTTTTAATTGCTTTTTCAATAATATGTCTTACATTCCCTCCAAATCTTACCAAACTAGGTACAAAAGAAGGTCAGATAATAAAGGACTTATTCGAGGTGCATTAGTAAGCATCTGATTGGTTTATTATTTCCGGATTCAGCCTTGTTGTCCCTAATTGGACGACGGAAAACTAGCTTATCCAATCACTGGACATCAGAGTTCGAAATCTTTGTTTGGCAGCTTTTGTCACTTTGTCAGCAATGACGTTCTTCTTTGAGTCTTTTCGACAGCATTGTCGTTCCTTGTTACTACTTCATGTCATTTATTGGAAATATATGGATTGACTTTCACAAATCAGCCTCAGCTGCAGACATGTATTTGAAATGGATTGTTATGGTTGGTAGAAGAATTGTTATGGCAGTTCTGAAGTGGCACTGGAAGCATTTTTATCGGAAAACGTTAAACGCACGAAAACACTTTCCGAGGCCAATAAAAAAAGAATTTGAGATAAAAGAAAGAATGATTGAAAAGGGTTTAGATAGATAAAAACATTGAATGATGCATTTTTTTAAAAATAATAAGGATGAATGATTGGGTAGATATCCTACTGTTTGATATCGTATTTGTTACGCATAAAAAATACTGTGACAAAATCGTCTTGTGGGTATACGTGAATGCATGTGATTGGTTTATTATTTGCCCTTTATTTTACAAATATTCTAAGCAAAGAAACTTAGCACAGGTATGAAAACAGCACTTCTAAAAATTCACAACAGAGATTACCAATAAATCTCAAACACAGCACTTTCAAGTAGCAATAAATTTCTTTTTAGCTCACCAGCGTTCACTGCTGATCAAAATCGAACCAACTCCTCTTGGCTTGAGAGAATGCTTTTATGCATTTTCAACAGGAAGTGACGTCATTACGAAGGAAGTGACGTAATCTCCAGAGAGTTCATGAAGCCAGTAGAAATAGGTTGATAGTTCAAGGTCTTTCTAGAGAATTCCTTTTGTCGCCAAGGTCGCCAAATTTGACACCAACTCGCCAAGTTTGTCGCCAAGATCAGCATCTCAGGGAAACAACTTTATAGCTTTGTAACAATACGCAATACTTCCTAAATATATAGGCGAGTTAGTAAAAACATAATTTAAAGGAAGTCTATTTTTCTAAAAGAATATTTATAGAATATCTTTACTGACTTCAAGTCTCAAGAATAATAATGGTTTTGGTACGAAACGGGAATATCCAATATATATTTTTATTATTCAAAATTGATTTGCAGTTTTTATTCAAATATCAAAATTAAATATTATACATTTGTTTTAATGCTGTACATAAAAATGGGTAATTTTAAATATTTTGGACGCACATGCAATATTTCATTTTCTGTATAAATTTTGTTGCTTTTTTTGTTAAACTTCATGAAACTTGCATAATTTTGCAGAAGAACGATCTATTTCAGCACCCACAAATGATTTTTCTAATTTCTGGTGATTGATTTCCAGAAATTTCTTTTATAAACAAATGTTTCTATGAGACTAAAAGGTAAACAAGCATTCTGCTTTTTCATATTTATGGATATTTAAAAATTGCATCTTTTTTTGTCGACGTTTAACAATTGAAAGTTAACATTTCAACGTACTTACGGACATATTAAATGTTGCTTGTACTATAGAGAGGCCTATTTATCTAATACATTTTTCATTTTACTACCTTAAAAATTTTATTCTTTAGGGTTAAAATTTTAGGGTTAGGAATTAAATAGGATATTCTCAAACGTACAAACAAAGAAAAAAGCACTGGCAAAAACAAAAGCAAAACAATGCAAAAAGCACTGGCAAAAACAAAAGCAAAACAATGCAAAAAGCACTTGCAGCCGCAAGGGAGAAAAATGAATTTATTTTTATTTCCTCATCAGTACTCAGGTTGCCACCTTTTTTATTGTAAATTGGTTTAATAACATTTTCAGTATGTATCCATTGGCCACAACAGGAATTAAAGTTTCGGTCTTATTCTCAAGATTTTAGAAGACAATATTGGGTGTGTAGCTTAAAGGCAACGCAGGACATTTAAGGGTTAAACAAGTTTTCCAAACAATTGTTGTGTCATGATTTATTCTAATGGTGCAATTCTTTTTCATCATTTATTTTGCTGTAGCGTTTTAATAGTCACTTATTTTTAGCATCAAGATTTCACATGGATCCTAAAAAGAAATGTTACGTTTAGTTTTCTGTTGAATTCAAAGTAAAATGAATTTTCATATAGTATTATGAGCCCATAAATGTACCTCGGATATTTCCCGGATTTCGGTTTATGACTTCTTCAAAAATGAGCATTTTCATATAAAACTTTAAAGAGGCAGTCAAGCATCTCGCAGATATGCATACACGAATATGAAGCGCCATTTTATGCATAACGTAGCTTCTTAAATCAATTGACTAAATGACCCGATTTGTATTCCTTGCATCAAGAATTGAATCTTCCCTTGAATACAGGTAATTTATTTTACCAATAACACACAAAACTCTTTGCCCGAAGAAATAGAATTCGGGTTGTTCATATAATAAACCTGGACATATGACACAGTGAAGTGAAAGAAGCCATCTCGACTCAAAATAACTCTATTTTCATTTTAAAAGCTAGTCGCATGAATAATGGATGTTCCGGATAACATAGTTATGTCACACTCTTATTTCGCATCTCTCTCGTGGCATCAGAAGACACCTCTTCTTGTTCCGCTACATCCGTGTCTCATTTAAACCGAGAGAGATCTATTTGTATTTTTAGTAACAGCATCTTTCGGTTCTTTTGCTCTGTTACTTTCGAATAAAGCCTTGGATTATTTTCTCTGTAAAAGACTTAAAGTACCTAGGTTTACCAGAAAATCTACATATTTAAATGTATACAGGGAATTTCTTAATGCTGATTGTGTTTTATATGCAAGTCGTAAAATGGAAAACGAAATATAGAAAAAATCGTATAGTTGGTATCATAACGCCTTATTGAGGAACAACTTCTTGGTGACTATTAAGCTTTTTTAACACGGAGATGCCTATAGGCTGGATATTATCTGTATATTTCGTGAAGCGACATGCATGGTATAATTTTTTAAAACGGTCTACATGGTTAACTATTGGGCCTATAGAACTACAGAACTTGGCGCGCAATTACTTCTTAGACAGTATATGCTCACTAAGAAAGGTTTTGAAAATTTCAATTAGAATTTGAATTAAAAAATAATTGAAATTTTAGTTTTTTCTCAATAACTTTGGAGTCTATTATCGCATAAAAATCATTTTTATAGCATTTTAAAATTGAAACATTAGCGTATCAGTGATACCAATTTTATTTCGGTACAATTTTTCTAATAAAATTTAAAAAAAATACTTTTAAGTTTTATTTTAAAAAATGGTGCGCTTTGGTACGATATTAAGTACATTTTTGTGTGTACATTATCATTGCTATAATTAAGAGTAATGTTTTTTAAAAAAAATATAAAGACAGACGAATGAATGTAGAAAAAATATTTTACAATGTTTGTGCTAGATGTTCGAATCTCCTTTAAAATGCTGCTTATATAATTGAGGACCGCTGAAATCTAGAGCCTGATTCTCGGTTTTAGAACTGGATGTTTGCAGGTTCGAAACACTGAATCCCGTGAAAATTACCTGCCAGGCGCATGCAAAATCCGGCAGAGTAACGATTTCTCTCTCTTCTAGTATGGTAGTCTCCAGAAGGACAGGGGTGGCTGGTCCTTTAGGGTTGCAGAGCTGCAACACCCCCTGGAATTATTTTTTAAACTTGTATTTGTCGTTTTTAATCTTTTTTGCTTACTTTTCCACTCCCAGAGTTCAATGACTTACGAAAATGCAAAAAAAGTAATAAAAAATTGAAAAAAATGCGTAAAATGAATCCAAATGAAGTGAGACGCAGTTCAGAGCTGCAAAATAATCTTCCGTCCCGAAATCCGTTCACTGAGCAGAAAATCCGGAGTGAAAAAGCAACTCTTTCTTCCTTTAACTTAGACGGTCTATGGGCTGAAAGACAACACAGCTCTGGCTGGTACGGAGCCAACTAAACGAAGAAAAGATGCTCTTTTTAATATATTTCTTTTTTCCTCACTCTCACAAGTTGCAATTCCATTGGCTCTTTATGAGCTTCCGTTTCGGTTCTTGTTCAAGCAAATAATAATACTGTTCTAAAACTTCAAATTTATATATTTGTTATAAACTTCAAAAATATATTTGTTTTAATGGAGTCATTTAATGTGCATATGATATTATTTTATTTTAACACAGTTCCAATTTTATTTCCGAATCCGTTGCATATCATGCAGTAGATAAAAAGACAAAATATCAGATCACAGCATAAGATAATGTGTAGTTAAATGATAAATGGCAGCATTTGTGCTTTGTCGCGTGATTAGCAAGTTGACAGCCAATCACACGACATGTGACAAGCACGTCACGCAAGTTGACAGCATAGAAGAAGGAAATTAATTTTAAACTATAGCAAATTTTTCTCTCGCGATTTTTATTTTATTTAAATATTTTCCACTTTATAAAAAATATTAATAAAGATAGTGAAATTTTGTGCAAATTGCCACTGAAAAGCAAAATAATTCATTGTATTCTTATTTTATGTTTTATTTCTAAATATTCCCATATTTTAGAACAGAATAAATATATTTTTTTCATTACCATGCTGAATTAACTGACTCTGTTTTTTATAACAACTCGAAATTTTGTTTCTTTTTCTGTTAATATGAATAAAATAGTGTATATATTTTTTATAAGAAATGATGGAAAATTAACTGTTTTTCATTCTAAAAGAAATGGATTTAATTCTGTTTTATCTTAAAATGGAAACATTTTTCCTAGTTTCTTAGTGATTTAATTATGCACGAATCACGGCTCAAAGAGCTTGCTTTCCGTGCTTTTATGCTTGACATTTACGTTTGTAACAGACGTAATTAAGGCATCATAATTACTTTTTATTCTCCACTACTTCGACTCATTTATTCAAGCTGTCGTATCAAGAAAATTATAGGAATTTTTTTTATTTTTAGATTTTATTTCGAATGTAACGGCTGTGCGACTTAGTTTTGGTTAATTACCAACCTTAACGATTTTACGCAGTGTAATTTCTTTATGATCCTAATCATTAAAGCACTCAAAAAGTTAGAATACTTTTGTCGCTTTTACATTAAAATGTCGAAAATATGAAGCCATTTTTAAAATTCATGAGTTTAGATATTTAAGGCGTCTAGCAAGCCATAGTGACACAAACTGTCGGAGAAGAGATTAGCGGCTTTAAGAATAATGAGAGGAATTCGTACTGCACATTTAAGTACCTCCGGTTCTGTTCTGATTGTCCTTCAAACTCTGGGTGAAATAATGAGTAAAAGTGTCGTTAATAACTTGTTCGCCACCTCTGCTGGCGGGCGATACATGTGCTCTACTCAACTGCTTCACCGACAGTTTGTGTCGCTAATGACTTGTCGGATACAAATCGGAAGTGTGCACCAGGCCTAAGTAAGTCTGATATTTTTAGTTTCTGGAAAAAAATCAGAGCCGGTGTCTCATATACTTTCTCCATAATATGGAGCGCTTTGTGTTTGCCTTCGATGTAAAGAGAATCGAATGTGCATTTTTTGATTTGCTGTTGCTGCTGGATTGAATGTGTCAAAAATATTATAAAAATGTACAATTTTAAAATCAATACAGAGGACCGAATTTCATTTATCTTGCTTGTTGCGTTTTGGAGTTACTGTGTTCACGCATATATGGACAACATACAGTGATACAGTTTAGCATTTGAAGAATTCGAACCAAGATTTTATGCAAATTTACAATTTTAGTGCAAAACTCACATACGCAATTTCATTCTTATACTTTGTTTTGCGTATGAGTTATCGTGTTTACAGACAAACTGACAGATCGATATTTTTTTGGCGATTACAGTACTTTCTCTTTCTATGCTTTGTACACAAGAAAGTAGAATTTTCCACTTTAAGCGAACAATATTATTGAAAATTTCTAAGAATTACACATATAAGAGCCTATAGAAGGTTTCTACAGCATCTTTTTCAAATATAAATTAATGAAAATGGGTAAGTGGAACGAAAGCTCAGGTTTTGCATTTGTATATTTATTACTGAAAAAAATGAGTTTTAAACTGTATTGCTCTGTTCTATGATCATAAGAATTAAGCACTGTAGCATAATGAACAGATGCAAAACATCCTGAAAACTCTAATACATCCAATGAATCTCCTTTTAGGCCAGCCTATCTCAGAGGTTTAGCAATTTGGACCACAGTTTCCAAATCAGGTTTATGCGCCGGTTACTAGTTAGGTTATTATTAATCATAATTTTAGTTTTAACTAAATGGTGGTGTATTTTTCAAGGTTGAGCTTTTATTTTAGCATCTATTTTTCGCTTAAATCTTTTCCCTACGGGCCTTACCTTTACCTTCAACTGTTGTACCAGAAAATTTTTTACTTTTGAATGTGGGTCGGCACAATTGCTGTATCAGACACAATTGAGAATTTAACACCTGGTGGGCCTTGTGGTGTCTTACACCCTTAAGGGTAGGCCGGTCGCTGTGGGTCAAGTGTCCCCGCATTCAACGCAGTTCTTCTGGTTTAAGTCTCCGTAGCCTAAAAGGTTAATAATTAGTTTTTAAAAATCCGACGCCTCAGGTATTAGAACTCCAACTCTTAGTAAGGAAAGGAATGTGCTCTACTATGAAAATAAGTGAATTAATTCATATTCCTTCATTTTAACCCTTTCGGATCGAGCTATAGAATGTTTTATATTTATATCTATAATTAAGTCAAAGTTGCAATTCATTTAAAAGACAAAATCATTTAGAAACTCTTAATACTCCGTTAGTCGTAATCATTTTCATCCTTAATTGGTCGCAATGTTTCTCGCGGAGAGGAAAGCTATTCCACATGTTCATTCGGCTTAGAACATTTTTCCTTAAATGAGAATGTAAATGAGTATTCTGCAAGTAAAATTCAAATTATAATACGTTAAAAACTGCTAATGATGAAGACTGCATGCATATGTATTGGATATTGCAACTAACAGAAAGTTAAGTATCTCAAGTGTTTTATGTGGATTGAAATAGCATTTAATGTATCAAATAGGAAATGACATCTATTAAGAAGGTTAAATAATTTCTTAGGTTAAGAGATTAATTTGTATGCAATATCTACTTCCAGTCATATTTAATTACAGTCTCTCAATTGAATTAAAACCGTTTAAAGAAAAATATATCATCGCTTAAAATGCGCGACATGTACTTCGTACTCACAAGATATCCTAATATATGGACGAAAACTTCTTCAGATGCGCATTAATCACACTTAATCATTTATTTCACATTTAATTTAATTTCCAAATCATTTGGCTTAAGAACGCGATATATTTCTCTTTTACACTCCATTGATCTCGTGCCTTCAAAGAGTTATTCCTTCTAC
>BGPR01051667.1:0-10778 GCA_013235015.1 Araneus ventricosus
GGAACTTTCGAGTCGATAGTTAGCACCCGAGATAGATTTTTGACTTAACTTTAATATACGAGAAAAGGTTCTTCCTCGAAGACTTTCAGGGGAAAATGGCCAACATTTGCGGTTCGCTTGGAGGAAAGTCTCCGGCAGCGAGCAGTTTGTAGCTAAAGCGCATATATATTACTAGTTTTGGAATGATGTTGGGTAAGAGCACAGCCGGAAAAGAGAGCACGGAACCGTCTATCCGGTTCATATTACCCAGCTATGTCATACATTATCTCATTATATCGTGTAGGACAAATATTATTAGAAACTAGAAAATCATTCGCCACTGTACGACGGGTGCAAATTGCCTCTTCATTCGAGAGAATTTCCGTCAAATTTCACGTGTTTAAATAGATATATATGCGAGAGAAATGTTTAACATTGATTGAAAACAAATAAAATAAACATATGTTTTATGACAGTTTGTGATGGAGCTTCGGCTTCGATGAGTCTTCTATACGCGTCTGCATCCACTGCACTAATCCTGTCCAGTGATTCCTGGCTTTGCCTCGCTAACCATCTTGCTTTCCTTTCCTATCTACCGTCTTTTTGCAATGTGTTCTTCGTCGGTATTCATCGTACAAAACAT
The DNA here is from genome assembly GCA_013235015.1 of Araneus ventricosus. Classification (NCBI taxonomy): domain Eukaryota; kingdom Metazoa; phylum Arthropoda; class Arachnida; order Araneae; family Araneidae; genus Araneus; species Araneus ventricosus. Next base: position 623 of record BGPR01051667.1, read on the forward strand.
AGTAAACTAGTTCCTGATTGTAGAGTATTAAGTTATAGTAAAAAATATATAAAAACTATGTACGTAATAATTCAATAACCATGAAATTCTCAGATTGTCAAACAGAAGTCAAAACTTAAAATTTCAAAGGAATTCTTTTCGAAATTCTAATGAAAACAAAGCACTTCTCTGCTTGTCAAACGCTACCAAAAATATTATCAAATTATATATCACCACGATTGCAATAAATAATGAGATGCACCTCGGCGTCCAAACTATATCACGCGTATGATATACCACTGACGTGATTTACTACTTTCTAATGAAAAACGGAAATTAATTTGAAATATATGATTAATATAATTTAAAATTTCTCGGGAACTATTGATCATAGCGAGATAAATTTCATATCATTCGATAGAAAATTTTATTTCACTATTTTAGAGCTATTAAATTTGAGATTAGAACGACTATTACTTTTTTAAAAATTTAAAATTACTGAAATTTAGGTGCTCTAACAATGAAATATTGCTGTTTAACGTCTCGCAGTGATATAGGCGCGAATTTTATTGTTGGTGAAGTCAGAGCGTTACCGGATCAGTAAGAGATAGATCTGGGCTATTATATTAGTAATGTCTTTAACTATAATTATTGCAAAAAATTCCCAATGGTTAAGGTAGGGCATAATCTTACTTTAATGTTTAGAAACATCAATGTTCACATAAATAATGATAATAATTGCAAATTATGTCAGAATATTTTATTGAAATTGTTAGATTGCAAAAAATGCAACTACATCATTTTTCGGCTTTACCAATATTTTTAAATATTTAAATCTTCGCCACCAAAGTTTATTTAGTATCTTGTGGCATCTCTGGCAACTTTTTTGAAATTTAAACGGAAATTTTTAACAGTTTTATTAAATATCTAAATTTTTCTTAATTATTTACTTTGTAATCAACTTAAGTATTAATTGCTCTTAACTTTTTATATCTTTTCCTTTAATGTTTCAAGTTTATTAAATTATAAATCAAATTAATTAAACGGAACTATTTGCGCGCCATCTTGTACGGCGTATGAATTTTTGTGTGAAAGGGCTTTGGCGTCCCTGACTGGAAAGATTCCTTTGTGTGATTTTAAAATTTGACTTGTCCAGACTTGCTCGAAGTGGTTACACCTGCGGGCTCCTAGAGGCCTTTGGGCCTTCAGGGAGCTTGTCCCTGCAGTATTTTCCGTTGGAAAAAAGAAGGAAATGGTTCGTTTCTCAGTGATAATTTATTCCATGTATTTCTGCAAGTGTAAAAATCGTTAAGTATTGACGATATGAACTGGATCAAGCTTGAACTGATGTTTGATTGTTCTGTTCACATTTGGAATGAAAGCCGTTGTAATACGGTTGTGTGCTTATTATAATCAATTTTCTCAACGGACTGAGGTTTTCACGCTCTGCAACAATCTGTAGATTGAGTGGACTTATTTGCAAGCATGGAGTTATCCAGTCTCGGTTATTGGATAAAATTACTCAACTTACCATTCCCTGCAATAATGGATTGCAGTATTCAAATAATGCTCATGTTGAAATAATTGAACAGCCTATTCCTCGAAGTCTTCGTTTTTGTGATAAATGTGAAATTGAAGAAAGAACTGCTGGAAGCATTGTGGGCATAAAATTTTCAGTGCTTTACTACAACGCTTGCTGTGTATGTAGTTTCAAAGTGAAAGGAAACACTTCTTCTTAAAGTTTGTGCGGAAAATTTGATTATGCATAACCATTATGAGTGTTGCATCAAATGATTCAAGAAACTTTTTCGCGACGCTGAACATTATGTATAATGTATCAATTAATTTTAGTACATATTCAGCTCATAGTGGCCACTGTGAATAGGGTAAATGTTTTTTCATTTACTAATTTGGTGAAGAATTTTGCTTAATATATATATCATTGTTTGCTTACAAAATGTCTTTTGAGTTGTGCATCAGTATAATTTTGTTATATCTATTTTCTTAACTTAAAATGTTGTTGGCAGTAACTTTCTAAATTAAAAAAATGTTAAATAAAAAGTTTTAAATTTAAAAGTTTGATTCTGTTTTAATCTCCTTAATTATTTTCACAGTTGCAATTGTACTAATTATGTTTTCAGCTATACCATCATCTTCGGCCAATTATATTTTAGGTGCTTGTAAAGGTAGGTACATTATATGAGTGTAGTATAAATTGCATTTCATTGTATGCATATTTCAGCACCCAGTATTCGTTTAATAATTGATATATAAATCTAAAGTTGAAATAAAAATCTAATTTTAACCTTTGGCACCAATCAAGAATTATCAATTCTATAATTAACATCCCACAATTAACAGAAATACAAATCGTCTTAGTAGAAAGTACTGGAAACAAATTAAGAAATTTCGAGAGTATAATTATTCCATTCCTGTTAAATTTCAGTTTGATTTTATTAATCAGGACGAAACGCCTTGATAAATTGTAAGTAATTCAAAAAATAGCAAATAAATAACTTTATTAATTAGTTATTAACTCATTCAAAAATAACTTTATGAAGGCAAAAATGACATTAATGCAAATATGAATCACTGTGAAGATTAGGCCTATAAACAACGAAATCAGCTATTTTCGGATAGATAAAGCGAGCCTTTTTTATAAATCTTAGATTTGTTAACGAATAAAAAATTCAAAAAATCTATAAATAGTTTTAATTGCTTTTTCAATAATATGTCTTACATTCCCTCCAAATCTTACCAAACTAGGTACAAAAGAAGGTCAGATAATAAAGGACTTATTCGAGGTGCATTAGTAAGCATCTGATTGGTTTATTATTTCCGGATTCAGCCTTGTTGTCCCTAATTGGACGACGGAAAACTAGCTTATCCAATCACTGGACATCAGAGTTCGAAATCTTTGTTTGGCAGCTTTTGTCACTTTGTCAGCAATGACGTTCTTCTTTGAGTCTTTTCGACAGCATTGTCGTTCCTTGTTACTACTTCATGTCATTTATTGGAAATATATGGATTGACTTTCACAAATCAGCCTCAGCTGCAGACATGTATTTGAAATGGATTGTTATGGTTGGTAGAAGAATTGTTATGGCAGTTCTGAAGTGGCACTGGAAGCATTTTTATCGGAAAACGTTAAACGCACGAAAACACTTTCCGAGGCCAATAAAAAAAGAATTTGAGATAAAAGAAAGAATGATTGAAAAGGGTTTAGATAGATAAAAACATTGAATGATGCATTTTTTTAAAAATAATAAGGATGAATGATTGGGTAGATATCCTACTGTTTGATATCGTATTTGTTACGCATAAAAAATACTGTGACAAAATCGTCTTGTGGGTATACGTGAATGCATGTGATTGGTTTATTATTTGCCCTTTATTTTACAAATATTCTAAGCAAAGAAACTTAGCACAGGTATGAAAACAGCACTTCTAAAAATTCACAACAGAGATTACCAATAAATCTCAAACACAGCACTTTCAAGTAGCAATAAATTTCTTTTTAGCTCACCAGCGTTCACTGCTGATCAAAATCGAACCAACTCCTCTTGGCTTGAGAGAATGCTTTTATGCATTTTCAACAGGAAGTGACGTCATTACGAAGGAAGTGACGTAATCTCCAGAGAGTTCATGAAGCCAGTAGAAATAGGTTGATAGTTCAAGGTCTTTCTAGAGAATTCCTTTTGTCGCCAAGGTCGCCAAATTTGACACCAACTCGCCAAGTTTGTCGCCAAGATCAGCATCTCAGGGAAACAACTTTATAGCTTTGTAACAATACGCAATACTTCCTAAATATATAGGCGAGTTAGTAAAAACATAATTTAAAGGAAGTCTATTTTTCTAAAAGAATATTTATAGAATATCTTTACTGACTTCAAGTCTCAAGAATAATAATGGTTTTGGTACGAAACGGGAATATCCAATATATATTTTTATTATTCAAAATTGATTTGCAGTTTTTATTCAAATATCAAAATTAAATATTATACATTTGTTTTAATGCTGTACATAAAAATGGGTAATTTTAAATATTTTGGACGCACATGCAATATTTCATTTTCTGTATAAATTTTGTTGCTTTTTTTGTTAAACTTCATGAAACTTGCATAATTTTGCAGAAGAACGATCTATTTCAGCACCCACAAATGATTTTTCTAATTTCTGGTGATTGATTTCCAGAAATTTCTTTTATAAACAAATGTTTCTATGAGACTAAAAGGTAAACAAGCATTCTGCTTTTTCATATTTATGGATATTTAAAAATTGCATCTTTTTTTGTCGACGTTTAACAATTGAAAGTTAACATTTCAACGTACTTACGGACATATTAAATGTTGCTTGTACTATAGAGAGGCCTATTTATCTAATACATTTTTCATTTTACTACCTTAAAAATTTTATTCTTTAGGGTTAAAATTTTAGGGTTAGGAATTAAATAGGATATTCTCAAACGTACAAACAAAGAAAAAAGCACTGGCAAAAACAAAAGCAAAACAATGCAAAAAGCACTGGCAAAAACAAAAGCAAAACAATGCAAAAAGCACTTGCAGCCGCAAGGGAGAAAAATGAATTTATTTTTATTTCCTCATCAGTACTCAGGTTGCCACCTTTTTTATTGTAAATTGGTTTAATAACATTTTCAGTATGTATCCATTGGCCACAACAGGAATTAAAGTTTCGGTCTTATTCTCAAGATTTTAGAAGACAATATTGGGTGTGTAGCTTAAAGGCAACGCAGGACATTTAAGGGTTAAACAAGTTTTCCAAACAATTGTTGTGTCATGATTTATTCTAATGGTGCAATTCTTTTTCATCATTTATTTTGCTGTAGCGTTTTAATAGTCACTTATTTTTAGCATCAAGATTTCACATGGATCCTAAAAAGAAATGTTACGTTTAGTTTTCTGTTGAATTCAAAGTAAAATGAATTTTCATATAGTATTATGAGCCCATAAATGTACCTCGGATATTTCCCGGATTTCGGTTTATGACTTCTTCAAAAATGAGCATTTTCATATAAAACTTTAAAGAGGCAGTCAAGCATCTCGCAGATATGCATACACGAATATGAAGCGCCATTTTATGCATAACGTAGCTTCTTAAATCAATTGACTAAATGACCCGATTTGTATTCCTTGCATCAAGAATTGAATCTTCCCTTGAATACAGGTAATTTATTTTACCAATAACACACAAAACTCTTTGCCCGAAGAAATAGAATTCGGGTTGTTCATATAATAAACCTGGACATATGACACAGTGAAGTGAAAGAAGCCATCTCGACTCAAAATAACTCTATTTTCATTTTAAAAGCTAGTCGCATGAATAATGGATGTTCCGGATAACATAGTTATGTCACACTCTTATTTCGCATCTCTCTCGTGGCATCAGAAGACACCTCTTCTTGTTCCGCTACATCCGTGTCTCATTTAAACCGAGAGAGATCTATTTGTATTTTTAGTAACAGCATCTTTCGGTTCTTTTGCTCTGTTACTTTCGAATAAAGCCTTGGATTATTTTCTCTGTAAAAGACTTAAAGTACCTAGGTTTACCAGAAAATCTACATATTTAAATGTATACAGGGAATTTCTTAATGCTGATTGTGTTTTATATGCAAGTCGTAAAATGGAAAACGAAATATAGAAAAAATCGTATAGTTGGTATCATAACGCCTTATTGAGGAACAACTTCTTGGTGACTATTAAGCTTTTTTAACACGGAGATGCCTATAGGCTGGATATTATCTGTATATTTCGTGAAGCGACATGCATGGTATAATTTTTTAAAACGGTCTACATGGTTAACTATTGGGCCTATAGAACTACAGAACTTGGCGCGCAATTACTTCTTAGACAGTATATGCTCACTAAGAAAGGTTTTGAAAATTTCAATTAGAATTTGAATTAAAAAATAATTGAAATTTTAGTTTTTTCTCAATAACTTTGGAGTCTATTATCGCATAAAAATCATTTTTATAGCATTTTAAAATTGAAACATTAGCGTATCAGTGATACCAATTTTATTTCGGTACAATTTTTCTAATAAAATTTAAAAAAAATACTTTTAAGTTTTATTTTAAAAAATGGTGCGCTTTGGTACGATATTAAGTACATTTTTGTGTGTACATTATCATTGCTATAATTAAGAGTAATGTTTTTTAAAAAAAATATAAAGACAGACGAATGAATGTAGAAAAAATATTTTACAATGTTTGTGCTAGATGTTCGAATCTCCTTTAAAATGCTGCTTATATAATTGAGGACCGCTGAAATCTAGAGCCTGATTCTCGGTTTTAGAACTGGATGTTTGCAGGTTCGAAACACTGAATCCCGTGAAAATTACCTGCCAGGCGCATGCAAAATCCGGCAGAGTAACGATTTCTCTCTCTTCTAGTATGGTAGTCTCCAGAAGGACAGGGGTGGCTGGTCCTTTAGGGTTGCAGAGCTGCAACACCCCCTGGAATTATTTTTTAAACTTGTATTTGTCGTTTTTAATCTTTTTTGCTTACTTTTCCACTCCCAGAGTTCAATGACTTACGAAAATGCAAAAAAAGTAATAAAAAATTGAAAAAAATGCGTAAAATGAATCCAAATGAAGTGAGACGCAGTTCAGAGCTGCAAAATAATCTTCCGTCCCGAAATCCGTTCACTGAGCAGAAAATCCGGAGTGAAAAAGCAACTCTTTCTTCCTTTAACTTAGACGGTCTATGGGCTGAAAGACAACACAGCTCTGGCTGGTACGGAGCCAACTAAACGAAGAAAAGATGCTCTTTTTAATATATTTCTTTTTTCCTCACTCTCACAAGTTGCAATTCCATTGGCTCTTTATGAGCTTCCGTTTCGGTTCTTGTTCAAGCAAATAATAATACTGTTCTAAAACTTCAAATTTATATATTTGTTATAAACTTCAAAAATATATTTGTTTTAATGGAGTCATTTAATGTGCATATGATATTATTTTATTTTAACACAGTTCCAATTTTATTTCCGAATCCGTTGCATATCATGCAGTAGATAAAAAGACAAAATATCAGATCACAGCATAAGATAATGTGTAGTTAAATGATAAATGGCAGCATTTGTGCTTTGTCGCGTGATTAGCAAGTTGACAGCCAATCACACGACATGTGACAAGCACGTCACGCAAGTTGACAGCATAGAAGAAGGAAATTAATTTTAAACTATAGCAAATTTTTCTCTCGCGATTTTTATTTTATTTAAATATTTTCCACTTTATAAAAAATATTAATAAAGATAGTGAAATTTTGTGCAAATTGCCACTGAAAAGCAAAATAATTCATTGTATTCTTATTTTATGTTTTATTTCTAAATATTCCCATATTTTAGAACAGAATAAATATATTTTTTTCATTACCATGCTGAATTAACTGACTCTGTTTTTTATAACAACTCGAAATTTTGTTTCTTTTTCTGTTAATATGAATAAAATAGTGTATATATTTTTTATAAGAAATGATGGAAAATTAACTGTTTTTCATTCTAAAAGAAATGGATTTAATTCTGTTTTATCTTAAAATGGAAACATTTTTCCTAGTTTCTTAGTGATTTAATTATGCACGAATCACGGCTCAAAGAGCTTGCTTTCCGTGCTTTTATGCTTGACATTTACGTTTGTAACAGACGTAATTAAGGCATCATAATTACTTTTTATTCTCCACTACTTCGACTCATTTATTCAAGCTGTCGTATCAAGAAAATTATAGGAATTTTTTTTATTTTTAGATTTTATTTCGAATGTAACGGCTGTGCGACTTAGTTTTGGTTAATTACCAACCTTAACGATTTTACGCAGTGTAATTTCTTTATGATCCTAATCATTAAAGCACTCAAAAAGTTAGAATACTTTTGTCGCTTTTACATTAAAATGTCGAAAATATGAAGCCATTTTTAAAATTCATGAGTTTAGATATTTAAGGCGTCTAGCAAGCCATAGTGACACAAACTGTCGGAGAAGAGATTAGCGGCTTTAAGAATAATGAGAGGAATTCGTACTGCACATTTAAGTACCTCCGGTTCTGTTCTGATTGTCCTTCAAACTCTGGGTGAAATAATGAGTAAAAGTGTCGTTAATAACTTGTTCGCCACCTCTGCTGGCGGGCGATACATGTGCTCTACTCAACTGCTTCACCGACAGTTTGTGTCGCTAATGACTTGTCGGATACAAATCGGAAGTGTGCACCAGGCCTAAGTAAGTCTGATATTTTTAGTTTCTGGAAAAAAATCAGAGCCGGTGTCTCATATACTTTCTCCATAATATGGAGCGCTTTGTGTTTGCCTTCGATGTAAAGAGAATCGAATGTGCATTTTTTGATTTGCTGTTGCTGCTGGATTGAATGTGTCAAAAATATTATAAAAATGTACAATTTTAAAATCAATACAGAGGACCGAATTTCATTTATCTTGCTTGTTGCGTTTTGGAGTTACTGTGTTCACGCATATATGGACAACATACAGTGATACAGTTTAGCATTTGAAGAATTCGAACCAAGATTTTATGCAAATTTACAATTTTAGTGCAAAACTCACATACGCAATTTCATTCTTATACTTTGTTTTGCGTATGAGTTATCGTGTTTACAGACAAACTGACAGATCGATATTTTTTTGGCGATTACAGTACTTTCTCTTTCTATGCTTTGTACACAAGAAAGTAGAATTTTCCACTTTAAGCGAACAATATTATTGAAAATTTCTAAGAATTACACATATAAGAGCCTATAGAAGGTTTCTACAGCATCTTTTTCAAATATAAATTAATGAAAATGGGTAAGTGGAACGAAAGCTCAGGTTTTGCATTTGTATATTTATTACTGAAAAAAATGAGTTTTAAACTGTATTGCTCTGTTCTATGATCATAAGAATTAAGCACTGTAGCATAATGAACAGATGCAAAACATCCTGAAAACTCTAATACATCCAATGAATCTCCTTTTAGGCCAGCCTATCTCAGAGGTTTAGCAATTTGGACCACAGTTTCCAAATCAGGTTTATGCGCCGGTTACTAGTTAGGTTATTATTAATCATAATTTTAGTTTTAACTAAATGGTGGTGTATTTTTCAAGGTTGAGCTTTTATTTTAGCATCTATTTTTCGCTTAAATCTTTTCCCTACGGGCCTTACCTTTACCTTCAACTGTTGTACCAGAAAATTTTTTACTTTTGAATGTGGGTCGGCACAATTGCTGTATCAGACACAATTGAGAATTTAACACCTGGTGGGCCTTGTGGTGTCTTACACCCTTAAGGGTAGGCCGGTCGCTGTGGGTCAAGTGTCCCCGCATTCAACGCAGTTCTTCTGGTTTAAGTCTCCGTAGCCTAAAAGGTTAATAATTAGTTTTTAAAAATCCGACGCCTCAGGTATTAGAACTCCAACTCTTAGTAAGGAAAGGAATGTGCTCTACTATGAAAATAAGTGAATTAATTCATATTCCTTCATTTTAACCCTTTCGGATCGAGCTATAGAATGTTTTATATTTATATCTATAATTAAGTCAAAGTTGCAATTCATTTAAAAGACAAAATCATTTAGAAACTCTTAATACTCCGTTAGTCGTAATCATTTTCATCCTTAATTGGTCGCAATGTTTCTCGCGGAGAGGAAAGCTATTCCACATGTTCATTCGGCTTAGAACATTTTTCCTTAAATGAGAATGTAAATGAGTATTCTGCAAGTAAAATTCAAATTATAATACGTTAAAAACTGCTAATGATGAAGACTGCATGCATATGTATTGGATATTGCAACTAACAGAAAGTTAAGTATCTCAAGTGTTTTATGTGGATTGAAATAGCATTTAATGTATCAAATAGGAAATGACATCTATTAAGAAGGTTAAATAATTTCTTAGGTTAAGAGATTAATTTGTATGCAATATCTACTTCCAGTCATATTTAATTACAGTCTCTCAATTGAATTAAAACCGTTTAAAGAAAAATATATCATCGCTTAAAATGCGCGACATGTACTTCGTACTCACAAGATATCCTAATATATGGACGAAAACTTCTTCAGATGCGCATTAATCACACTTAATCATTTATTTCACATTTAATTTAATTTCCAAATCATTTGGCTTAAGAACGCGATATATTTCTCTTTTACACTCCATTGATCTCGTGCCTTCAAAGAGTTATTCCTTCTAC
>BGPR01051668.1:0-10778 GCA_013235015.1 Araneus ventricosus
ATAATTAGTATTTATTAATTGGTATTCACACATATCTAATATAATAAATTACCTTTTCGAAATAGAAAATCGTTGGTAACTATGCCCCTACGCGTTCCATTGTGCGAAACAGTTATTTTAATAGTTGCCTTTTTAAGTACCGCACATAATAAGAAGAATGGGCGGATATATTTCAATCAAAAATTAATCTAAATATATTCTGGAAGTCTCAGGATGTGGTTGTAAAAGTTTGGTGGATATTTTGATTCATGGAAAGGATGTTGACCCCCCCCCCCCGGAAGGAAGCAGGAGAAGTAAGCAGGTTCTCGCTTTCCCCGTGGGTACAAAAACGGTGGTGTGATTACGTTGGTCACATTTGCGATGACGGGGCATACCTCCGTCGGGAGGAGGGGTCTGTGCCGAGGCCGGTAACAGTCCGCAGTTCCCGTGATAATGTCGCGACGGCTCAGTTAAGCTGAATGCTAAGTTAGGGTGGGGTGTATCTTTTATGGTTATGGAAAGGGTGTTTATTATTATAATGGACTCGTTTTTTTAAATAGATGGAGACAATTCTTAATAGACCTATAAGAAAGCAACATAAACATTGGTTGGTTCGTTGGGGCAACACATTAGTTCATCAACCCTCACATTCATAAATAAAAAAATTGAAAAAAAAATCCCACAATTTTCCTACATTATTCATTATTTATTATATGATAAAATGAATTGGTACTTACGTATTAACGCCACCGAAGCTACAGATTTGGCGGTTTTTAAGTGCCGCCAAATTTGGCGGTTTTTGTACTTACGTATTAACGCCAATTTGGCGCTTTTTGTACTCGTGTATTAACGCCAATTTGGCGGTTTTTAAGTGCCGCCAATTTGGCGGTTTTTGTACTTACGTAATAACGCCAATTTGTGCGGTTTTTAAGTGCCGCCAACGCCACCGCAGCTACAGATTTGGCGGTTTTTAAGTGCCGCCAATTTGGCGGTTTTTGTAAACAAGATTGCTCTTTATTGGCGCATTACCGCCAATCTGTAGCCTCGGTGGCGTTAATACGTAAGTACCAATGAATTTATAAAACGGAGTATACGTAATTCATTTTACAGACGCACATATGAGGTAGCGAAATGTCGAATATAATAAAATTTTATATTACACGCATGCTATGGGGGGGGGAAATATCTTTTGACTTATTGATACAGTAGAACCCCGCTAATCCGAAATTCCGGTTAATCCGAACCGATTTTATTTTCGAAAATTATATGTAATTGAAAAGATTTAAATATACATACTAAAAGCAAAAAAGTACTTTTTCAGCATGCATAATTTTGTACACATTGAAGAAACTAATGCAATTCGCCGTAAGATAAGTTCACTTCATACAGGAGCACATCCATTATTCTAATGAAAAGGGAGACATATTCTCTTTCTATTGCTTTTGAATAAAAGAATTCAAGAGATAGTAGTACCGAGTACTTATAAGCACACATCTTTTTCTTTTCTATTTTTATCGGAATTTCGGGTAATCCGAACAGGCACCGGTCCCAATTAGTTCGGATTAGCGGGGTTCTACTGTGTTTCGAATTGTCTGTTTTTTTACAAGATTTTATTTAATTTCTTTCATGTTTCTAAAGACGGAATTTCGTAATCGATTTTTCACTCACTAGAGTTGCTAGAGTTTTGAAATTTCATACAGTTGTGTGCTCAGGATGACAATACGATATTTATCTATTTTTAGAACTTAATTGTCAATTAACCTATTAATTCAATTTTCAAATACGAGAGGCGCCATCTGGTGTAGAATTTGAGAAAATATTATTACAAGATGCCATACTTATTATAATAATGAATTAAGAAATAAATAATAAAAAGTAGAAAATAATAAAAATACAAAAATAAAAATAAAAAAGTATGAAGTATTTAATAAAAAATTTGGGAGTCAAAACAAAAATCGTAACAGCACAAGTAGCTGAAAACAATACGGTTAGAAAATTAAGACAACGAATATTATAAGAAAAAAAAATTTAAAATTCAAAGTTACTTAAGAGTATTTCTATAATCTCTTCACACTTTTGCAACTTTTTTTGGACCTAAGAATTTTTGATAAAATTATCTTCTACTGTTTTCTACACAAATAAAAGTGCACTTCCTAAAAACTTTAATTTTTTATTACCATAACATGTAGAACTGCAGCTTTAAAAACAGAAAATTCGAATTTTAAAAATTTAAAGATTATTCGAAAAATTAAATAGCTAATCAGCTAATCTCCGCTCCGGCAGCCATAAGGGCAGAAAAATTAGATAAACATTATCAAATTTAAAATTCAATTTATTCACAGAATTTAGATCAGTTTCTGTTTCAAAATGCAACAAGGTATTGTGACAACTTGACAAGCAATACATTAATTATAGTAAACGAGAATTATCTCACATATTGTTCGTTAAAGAAATGTAATGTGAACGTTATCTACTTATAAAAAGCAATGTTTGTGTGCGTGCGTGCGATGTCCAGACGAATCTATCGCACTTACAGCCATGAAATTTGGCACACAGGTAGTCGTAATGGTGACTGAATGCACCTCGAAGCCGGAATTTTAAAATTTAAACTAGAAAATTTTTTATTTAATGTTTTGTGTTGTTTTGGGTCATTTTTGGCACGTTTACGGTTGTAGTATCTTTTCTAATGATCGTTGAAAAACAATCAATGCACCATCGGATAGAACAAACAATTTTCTTTCTAATGAAAGTTTTTTTGAGCTTCAAACGTAATTCACTGAATTTTGAGAAATTTTTAAAAAATAGTCAGTTTTGCCATCGAAATGCTCTTTTTGTTTTTAAATTTGTTGCATCCGACTTTCTAATAACACTATTATTTTCAATTTTTTTCAGCTTATAACTGGAACGGTTCAGTAGAATTTAAAACAAGAACGGTTAAAATATCTTTCCTTTTTTTTTAATTAAATTTTTTCCTGTGCAGTTGAAAGTTATTTTTCTCTAGCGGGTTTTCTCCCGCGAGACTTTTCCGAAACGCAGCTGGCAATTTGACTGGTTGATGGGGCAGGTAACGTCATAACCTTCAATTGAATGACTTTGATTACTATTTTCGGCAGTATCTTAACGTATTTATTCATATCGCATACTTTGCTTTCAGTATAATAATTTTCACGTTGCAATTTTTTACTATCGTTTTGGATTAACTTTTCTACAAATAAAATGCCATTATCGCGAGAAAAAATAAGCGGGAAAATCAATAATGTGTATCTTTTGTTTTGATTTTGTTTTCAAAACTTTTTCATGTAATTGTGGGCGTTTTTTTTTTTTTTTTTCATTTTGTTGAAGTCCCGATTCCACGGGTAACGCCGTGCGCGTACTGCTAGTAAAGTATATAAGTGTAATGTGAACGTTATAAACGCGAACGTTTGCCTTCGATAAATAAGAGCATTTTTTTTTTTAAATCTGTCTTTAACGATGGCTGCTATGTCGATGATGATTTAGTTATTAGTGAGAAAACCTGGAAAAAGAAAGGTGCTTTCCAATATTTAGAGATAATCAGTTTTATTCTACTAAATTAACTACCAATCATTTAAATTGCCACAAAATGTGCCAAACAAGCGAAGTTTAATTACGCTTCTTCGGAAAACGCAGATCAAAAATTCTTATCAGAAGAAATCTTTTTTATTTTAACTTAACTGTCAGTTGTTATCTAAATTTATCAGATACTACGGTGTATATCGTTCTAGATGCCATCTGTTATCGATAAGTTTCATTTTACTCAGTTCTATCTTATCATTTCTCGCTATTTTGAGAGTTGTTTACTCGGGAAAACGGTCTGGATTCTCTTTTGACTCTGGTGACCCTGCGGTATTGCAGTTATTTTTTATGATAAATAAATAAAAAAAGTTTATCCATCAATATTTTTTGCGCTAACGAATTATAGGGTGTTTCCCATTATCAGTAGTATTCCTTTGTTCGCAGGAGGGAGCATCACTGATAAATAAAAGGCCATTTTCCCTTGTCAAAAAAGAAAGGTGGTCTTAGGCACAGTTTGAAGTTGCTTTAAAATTTTAATAAAGTTGAATCGCTCGCTACGCTAATATATTTCTAATAATGTAATATTTAATGCATTCAAAATGCATGCTTCAATCCCAATTGTAAGATCTGTTTATAAAAAATTAAAAAAATATTTCGTATTTTATAATTATTCGTGGGTTAGTGTTATTTTAAAGGTGTAGCGGTTACAATTCACTGCCTTTTCCTTTTTATGGTAGGTGGCGCTACTAGAGCCATCCGGGTTTTTCCCATGATGCCTCTCTCTTCTACTTCTGTGTACTTGTGTTGTTCTCTGTCTTGTCTTGCACCTTTTAATGTACTGTGCCGTAGAACTTAGCCATCTAATAAAAATGGTTCCTGAAATTGAATTGATTCTTCAACAGCGGCATTCCATATAAACATGAGTCTCGTCTCTCTACAAAGGTTATTTAAAACTAAAAACTTTGATCCTTTTCTTCATAGCTTAAATTTATGAATATTCTGTTCTAGAAATGAACAGACTTCGTTTTGAGGAATCTTCGTTTCGAATAATCTTCGTTTTGATTCTGTAGGAGATTTCAGATGTTAAAAAATATTATTTTAGAATGAACTCGAACTCATGAAACAGGCCAACAAGCGAAAATCCATTCCAATTCAATTGATGTTTGAAAGGGCGGAGTTCAATTTTCAATATCTGCATCAAAGCAGCTTAAAATTCAGTCCAAAACCTTACCCCTCCTTTCCCACACACGCCGCCACAAACGAATTTTAAGCAGATGAATTATGCACGTTGTTTTCATCGCTCTTCGAAGGGAGGTTACTATGGTAACCAGTTGTGATAAAAAACAAATTGAAAACAGCGGAGTGAAGGATATCGTTGATCACAAAGCTTGGATCCTTCTTGAAAGCTGCATAATTATTCTGTGGTTGCTACAACCGATTCTTAATGACTCAACAGAAATGAAATGTGATAAAGTGATATTTGAATAGTGCTTCTTCTGTATTATAATCTAATCACGAAATAAAAGCAAATTGCAAAATATGTGCCAGTTCGAGTTGGGTACGTACACGATATCAATTTTTAAATGTATTTTTGGTCTTTCTTCGATAATTAAAAGAACAATTTAGATCTTTCGTGATTGCTCTTGGGAGATCTGTATTTATGCAAAATTTACTTTAAGGAATATACTGTCTTATTTGCAACTTCGTAAGAAACGAAAATAATGCGACAAGCATTACGATGATATAATTTCGAAACATCAATACCACGACATATTTGGATATTGCCACAGAATATTTATTGAAAACAGATATCTATACATACTCATAGAACAAATATTAATATAGAATTTTAAAGCAAACATTGAGAGCAGTTTAGAGCCATGACAAAACGTCTTTTCAGATGCGATAATCGATTCACATTATTTTTCTTTTCGTAAGCTTTTATTCACGACGAATGCTCATTTAAGAATTATTTTTAAGTACTCATATCAACGAATTCTGTATTCGTCTAGTGATGCATGATTTATAGATCATCCAATGAAAATAACTTATCGGATAGCTTTTTTAAAAAACTATTCGACGAAATTTATCCCAACTGGTCAAAAGCGTCGACAATTTCTTCGTTATGTTTCACTGCTACAGTAATTAAAGCCTGCATGTTATGCTAATGAAAAATGGAGACAAAAATGAAGTGTATGACTCAAACATCGGATTAATATTTCGTAGATCAAGGATTCATCGATTTGTCCAGAATGACTTTTATTTCATTTAACAGAAATGATATCAATACAATAATAAATTATTTACTAAATATATTTCAGTATCATGCTTCCACTTTCATAAGCGTTCTTTCACAATCGTGAAATGGCATGCTATCTGCTAAAATAAGTACGGTTATTGCTTGCTAATTCAAAATATTCACCATTAGGTCTTTTTTCATTGTAGTTTAGTTATATTAGTGTCCCGTTTTGAAGCAACACGAGGGCTATTTTGGGACGGACCTCGTAATTTTGAACCATGGTCAGATGACGAGGACGACACCTGAGCTGGCACCCCCCCCTCTCCAAACTTCCACGCCACACCAACGGGAGGACGTTTGGCTACTACGTATGACACGGCGGATCTTGACTGGAATCGGGTTTCAAACCTGGAACCCTACGGCCCCAAAACCGAGACCTTACCACTAGGCCACCGAGGCCTCTTTTTTCATTGTAATAATACTTACAGTAAGAAATAAAATGTGTATATAATTGCAGATTTAACCGTAAGTGTGCATCATCATCGATTAGGGGCTTAACAGAATTAAAAAAATAAAATTATGCATGTTGCAGTGAAACCAAAGAAATCATATCCGGGCTTTAATTCCTGTTTTACTGTTAAAAACTGACTTCGACACAAAAGCTTTGATGAACGACAAAATTTTCGAAAATCCAAGACATAGCATCACGCATATTTCTCCGCAAATCATCTATTTTGGTGCAGCAGACAATGATTGCGGAAAACAGGCGTTTGTTTAAATGAGACGCATTTCGATTATCTTCGCCTTCAATAAATCATTTAATGTTTATCAGATGCTTATTCTCGCGTGAGAAGACTTAGAATGACACTTTTCGACGACGACACGAGACTCGTTTGCCTTACAAAGCTACACTCCAGCGATCACGGTCACAGAGCCATTAAAAATTCGAGAGAAGTATTAAGAAAAATTTCCGGTTGCAGTTCTTTTCACTGAGGAAAACGATTTTGTAGCTGAAAAAAAACAACAACTCCTTTTTTATTTTTAATTTAATTGAGTTGTACTGGATACAAAGAAGTATTCGCTTAATTTACAAACTAAGAATAACCAGCGGGAGTGGTCTCCCCTAAACTTTCTCGTATACTCCTAACACATGCAGAGAAAAAAAACTAAGCTAGAAGGCAGTAAAACGAACAAGAACCTCTAATGCAGTGGAGAAAAAATATATAAGCGAAACGTCATACCACGATTTCCGAAGGTCGTCCAACGCAGAAGTGGAATTATAAGGCGGCGTGATTACCAATAGGGTTGTGTGTAGATAAAGAAAACGAAATTTGCAATTTGAATGCCTTTTTTTTAAACGAATGACACAAAAATTGGACACAAATCTACCATTAAGGTAAGAAGGCCAAATACCAAATTCCATTTATCTAAGTAATTTTTTAAAGAAGTTATTGCGTTCAAAAGTATGCGATTATACAGACAGCCAACCCTTTGACGGATTTGGCTCAAACTTTTTTACGAATCTACACTCCTGATGCTAAATCTGTGTACCAAATTTTATCCATCTAGTTATTCAAGTTTTTGATTCATAGCGTTCATATGAAGGCGGTCAGACAGACAGACTTCCCGTGGACGGATTTCGTTCAAAATTTGATAGAAACCTACAAATTATGTGTAAAGATCACATACCAAATTTCATCCCTCTAGCTCTAATAGTTTTCGAGTAATAGTGTTCACAGATAGACAGACACACAGACAGACATAATTCCAAAATTGTGTTTTTTGAACTCGGGGAGGTCTAAAAACGTGGAGATTCGCCAAAATCTCGAGTTTGAATATTTTGACGATTACAATACTTTTCTCTTTGCATACTTCGTATACGAGAAAGTAAAAAAATGAAAGGTTATTGGTGAGAATGCAAAGCATCATGATTTGTTAAAAGTTGAATTTTTTAAAAATTAATGATTGAAAAGATAGGGCTATGTATAATGTAAAAACCCTGACTGATGTGTCTGTATAAATAAAAAAAAAATGTGTTTCTCTCAAAATAACAAAAATCTAATAAAAAAATGTAATTTTTGTTATTAGATTTTTCGTGTATTTATTAAAAATCTAAACACATAACAGAATGCTTAACGTCGAAAGTAACTCGCAATTTATGGAGCAAAATAAGGTTACTTCATATGTATTAAACTGCAGCAAGTTGTCAAATTAACATCACAATAGATTCTTCAAACAACTCGCAAGTGCTCCAGATATGTCTTCGGGGTAAAGAAAATGAAAAATGAGATGATGCTCACTTACTGATTAGAGCAACAACGTCAAAATCACCCAACATTCTATTAATATGTCAATAAAAAAATGTCAAACAACATATTCAGCTAGGATATTGTTCAGATGTTCTTGCGGAATTCGAGAAAATGGATGCGGTTTGATTGACATGAAACCATTTTTGAAATTTTAAATGCACTTACTAATACAAAAATTGCTTAAGATGAGAATATCTGATAAAACGCCTTCAAAAAAACCGCAGATAACTACAAAAATGGAGTGCAAAGTACACGAACATTGTACAACAGCAACAATAAATTAACCATTCAATATAATTTGCAATCAATTCAATAACAGAGAGAAACGCATCACGTTGTTGCTAGGTCGCCTCAACACAATAGGAATTGCAATCAAACTGATAGATGAGAACTATCAGACGCTGCCAATTTTATCGTTGAGTAGGACTCGGGTATTTCGACATTCGAACAAGAAGGCGGGAAACACTTCCTCGTTCCAGTTAGCAGTTCTTAATGGAAAATTAATAAATCAATTTTCGCGCTGATGTCTAGAAGACCTCTCCCTTCATGTTTTCTGAGTATTTATGTCTGAATGGAAAAACTGAACAGCTTTTAGTAAAAATATCAACATTTTCGCAGGTTACGCATGTAATTCCTAGACAGCTAATCCGCATAGCTTTCATTTAAATTTTCTGTTTCAGAATTGGTACAAATCAGTGGCGAATCCAGGGGAGGGGGGCTGTAGCCCGATAGCCCCCCCCCCCAGAGCCAAGCCAGAATTCTTAATTTTATTTAACATCATTACAACTGTTTTTTCTTAATTTCTCTCTTTAAAAAATTAATATAAACGTTTCAACATTGTTTTCTGGCTCGAAAATTTTCCTACTTTTCTAGTCATTCCATTTGTACTTGCAGCTTTGACACGGTCGAAGACATTTTTTGGCTAGTTATTTCATTGTTATTTTTATTAAAGTATCGAAAGTACTGTATTGTTCTTTATGATTCTTATTGTCGGGCGAGTAAAGTCTATAAAGTTAAACAGTTTTGGTTTACTTTAGCCTTGAGGTTTGACATTCATCACAACGATACAAAGATTTTATGATCTCAGCCCTCCCCCCAGACCGGAATCCTAGATTCGCCACTGGTACAAATACTAACAAATAAGTAAAACATTTATAAACCGGTGTTGCCAAAAAAATCAATGTCATAAATTCAAAAAGGAAGGACGGTACTCAATAACATGGTACTATAGGGAAGAAAAACGATTTTGATAAAACTGTCTTAAAGTATATTTATGTAAATATGGAATTTTCATGAATAACCATCTCAAGTCCAGTCAAAGCGAAATGTTTCTCTACATACCGCGATTTTTTAAAATATAGATTCCAGTTTACAATAATTTAGGTGAGATAATTAAAAGTAGGTTTTTATATATCATTTTAACAAAATCCTCTAACCCAGTTGGAACTTTCGTCCATTGATCAGTTAACATCGTGAATTTCATGCGGTCTGTTTTCAACGGCATTTTTAATAAATTCGATTTCCGATTTCAAAATAAGTGGCTAATGACGAAGATTCTTCCTCACGAAAATATTAAAGTAGTATTTTTTTTTCTATCTACCAGAATGCTTTACTAAGGTACAAAAACTGAGATGAAAAGAAATTTTACGAGATTACACAATGTTTCTTATATGGAAAGTTAAAGTGTATCAAGTCCATAAGATTTATTTCTGAAAAACGTATCTCAAAGTTGTTTATTTTCATTTAAAACCAGCCGCTCTCGCCGCCAACCAGGCGGGTTAGCGGCCCGCACTCACTTTTCCTCAGAACTGTCCCTGCCACCTCGCTGCTTCGAGGCTCTCAGCCATTACTTTTTTCAGTTTTAAATACTGCATGAAAATCAGTGGTACAGACCATAAAACTATAGTAAATTTCATATTATGTCTCCTACTGTTTTTAGGTCGAATTGTTTTCAACTTTTAAATACATGACCTGATTTCTTTTTCTTTTCTTACGCTTGGCTATATATATTAAGATTTTTATGCGTCGATCCAGTGTTTGTGTGTAACTTTTTGACCCTCGCTTTTAATGGTTTTTTTATTTAATGTTCTAATTTTTTAAAAAAAATTGTGATTTTTTTTTTATAATTTTAATGTGACGGTATGCAACACGGACTTTTGGAACCTCAATGTGTTTTTAGTGCTTTTGTAATTGCGTGTTTTCGTTTTTACTCATTTATGTCTTCACATTTTTATAATTAATGTGGTTTTGAGCTTTGAACTGTTGCATTCTCTGCAGTTACTTTTTTTTCTTTGTGTTTTAATTCACTTTGTGACTTGTGTTTTTTGATCATGCACTCTGTAAATGGAGTCATTTCTGTAGTGTGTTTTCTTTGAATAAATATCCTTTATAGAGAACAGATTCCTTTAAAATTGTAAAATCTTTCAATAAACCTTATCTAGTTGTAATGTCTTCACGAATTTCGGCATAAAAGTCTTTAGATCTATAAATACAGAACGATATCGCCCTAAATAAACAGTTTCCATCACCTACAATAGGTATTTTATATTATTTTTGACACGCCATTCTGATGGAACTGTTGGGATCTTTTAAAATAACATGATAAAACCTTTAGACAGTTCGCCAACCCCAACCACTCGACGGATTTCGATAATTTTTATTATTTGTTTTTACTTATGACGTCTAGATATGTTATCAAGAGTCGCCTGCCCCACACC
>BGPR01051669.1:0-10778 GCA_013235015.1 Araneus ventricosus
GGTGTGGGGCAGGCGACTCTTGATAACATATCTAGACGTCATAAGTAAAAACAAATAATAAAAATTATCGAAATCCGTCGAGTGGTTGGGGTTGGCGAACTGTCTAAAGGTTTTATCATGTTATTTTAAAAGATCCCAACAGTTCCATCAGAATGGCGTGTCAAAAATAATATAAAATACCTATTGTAGGTGATGGAAACTGTTTATTTAGGGCGATATCGTTCTGTATTTATAGATCTAAAGACTTTTATGCCGAAATTCGTGAAGACATTACAACTAGATAAGGTTTATTGAAAGATTTTACAATTTTAAAGGAATCTGTTCTCTATAAAGGATATTTATTCAAAGAAAACACACTACAGAAATGACTCCATTTACAGAGTGCATGATCAAAAAACACAAGTCACAAAGTGAATTAAAACACAAAGAAAAAAAAGTAACTGCAGAGAATGCAACAGTTCAAAGCTCAAAACCACATTAATTATAAAAATGTGAAGACATAAATGAGTAAAAACGAAAACACGCAATTACAAAAGCACTAAAAACACATTGAGGTTCCAAAAGTCCGTGTTGCATACCGTCACATTAAAATTATAAAAAAAAAATCACAATTTTTTTTAAAAAATTAGAACATTAAATAAAAAAACCATTAAAAGCGAGGGTCAAAAAGTTACACACAAACACTGGATCGACGCATAAAAATCTTAATATATATAGCCAAGCGTAAGAAAAGAAAAAGAAATCAGGTCATGTATTTAAAAGTTGAAAACAATTCGACCTAAAAACAGTAGGAGACATAATATGAAATTTACTATAGTTTTATGGTCTGTACCACTGATTTTCATGCAGTATTTAAAACTGAAAAAAGTAATGGCTGAGAGCCTCGAAGCAGCGAGGTGGCAGGGACAGTTCTGAGGAAAAGTGAGTGCGGGCCGCTAACCCGCCTGGTTGGCGGCGAGAGCGGCTGGTTTTAAATGAAAATAAACAACTTTGAGATACGTTTTTCAGAAATAAATCTTATGGACTTGATACACTTTAACTTTCCATATAAGAAACATTGTGTAATCTCGTAAAATTTCTTTTCATCTCAGTTTTTGTACCTTAGTAAAGCATTCTGGTAGATAGAAAAAAAAATACTACTTTAATATTTTCGTGAGGAAGAATCTTCGTCATTAGCCACTTATTTTGAAATCGGAAATCGAATTTATTAAAAATGCCGTTGAAAACAGACCGCATGAAATTCACGATGTTAACTGATCAATGGACGAAAGTTCCAACTGGGTTAGAGGATTTTGTTAAAATGATATATAAAAACCTACTTTTAATTATCTCACCTAAATTATTGTAAACTGGAATCTATATTTTAAAAAATCGCGGTATGTAGAGAAACATTTCGCTTTGACTGGACTTGAGATGGTTATTCATGAAAATTCCATATTTACATAAATATACTTTAAGACAGTTTTATCAAAATCGTTTTTCTTCCCTATAGTACCATGTTATTGAGTACCGTCCTTCCTTTTTGAATTTATGACATTGATTTTTTTGGCAACACCGGTTTATAAATGTTTTACTTATTTGTTAGTATTTGTACCAGTGGCGAATCTAGGATTCCGGTCTGGGGGGAGGGCTGAGATCATAAAATCTTTGTATCGTTGTGATGAATGTCAAACCTCAAGGCTAAAGTAAACCAAAACTGTTTAACTTTATAGACTTTACTCGCCCGACAATAAGAATCATAAAGAACAATACAGTACTTTCGATACTTTAATAAAAATAACAATGAAATAACTAGCCAAAAAATGTCTTCGACCGTGTCAAAGCTGCAAGTACAAATGGAATGACTAGAAAAGTAGGAAAATTTTCGAGCCAGAAAACAATGTTGAAACGTTTATATTAATTTTTTAAAGAGAGAAATTAAGAAAAAACAGTTGTAATGATGTTAAATAAAATTAAGAATTCTGGCTTGGCTCTGGGGGGGGGGGCTATCGGGCTACAGCCCCCCTCCCCTGGATTCGCCACTGATTTGTACCAATTCTGAAACAGAAAATTTAAATGAAAGCTATGCGGATTAGCTGTCTAGGAATTACATGCGTAACCTGCGAAAATGTTGATATTTTTACTAAAAGCTGTTCAGTTTTTCCATTCAGACATAAATACTCAGAAAACATGAAGGGAGAGGTCTTCTAGACATCAGCGCGAAAATTGATTTATTAATTTTCCATTAAGAACTGCTAACTGGAACGAGGAAGTGTTTCCCGCCTTCTTGTTCGAATGTCGAAATACCCGAGTCCTACTCAACGATAAAATTGGCAGCGTCTGATAGTTCTCATCTATCAGTTTGATTGCAATTCCTATTGTGTTGAGGCGACCTAGCAACAACGTGATGCGTTTCTCTCTGTTATTGAATTGATTGCAAATTATATTGAATGGTTAATTTATTGTTGCTGTTGTACAATGTTCGTGTACTTTGCACTCCATTTTTGTAGTTATCTGCGGTTTTTTTGAAGGCGTTTTATCAGATATTCTCATCTTAAGCAATTTTTGTATTAGTAAGTGCATTTAAAATTTCAAAAATGGTTTCATGTCAATCAAACCGCATCCATTTTCTCGAATTCCGCAAGAACATCTGAACAATATCCTAGCTGAATATGTTGTTTGACATTTTTTTATTGACATATTAATAGAATGTTGGGTGATTTTGACGTTGTTGCTCTAATCAGTAAGTGAGCATCATCTCATTTTTCATTTTCTTTACCCCGAAGACATATCTGGAGCACTTGCGAGTTGTTTGAAGAATCTATTGTGATGTTAATTTGACAACTTGCTGCAGTTTAATACATATGAAGTAACCTTATTTTGCTCCATAAATTGCGAGTTACTTTCGACGTTAAGCATTCTGTTATGTGTTTAGATTTTTAATAAATACACGAAAAATCTAATAACAAAAATTACATTTTTTTATTAGATTTTTGTTATTTTGAGAGAAACACATTTTTTTTTTATTTATACAGACACATCAGTCAGGGTTTTTACATTATACATAGCCCTATCTTTTCAATCATTAATTTTTAAAAAATTCAACTTTTAACAAATCATGATGCTTTGCATTCTCACCAATAACCTTTCATTTTTTTACTTTCTCGTATACGAAGTATGCAAAGAGAAAAGTATTGTAATCGTCAAAATATTCAAACTCGAGATTTTGGCGAATCTCCACGTTTTTAGACCTCCCCGAGTTCAAAAAACACAATTTTGGAATTATGTCTGTCTGTGTGTCTGTCTATCTGTGAACACTATTACTCGAAAACTATTAGAGCTAGAGGGATGAAATTTGGTATGTGATCTTTACACATAATTTGTAGGTTTCTATCAAATTTTGAACGAAATCCGTCCACGGGAAGTCTGTCTGTCTGACCGCCTTCATATGAACGCTATGAATCAAAAACTTGAATAACTAGATGGATAAAATTTGGTACACAGATTTAGCATCAGGAGTGTAGATTCGTAAAAAAGTTTGAGCCAAATCCGTCAAAGGGTTGGCTGTCTGTATAATCGCATACTTTTGAACGCAATAACTTCTTTAAAAAATTACTTAGATAAATGGAATTTGGTATTTGGCCTTCTTACCTTAATGGTAGATTTGTGTCCAATTTTTGTGTCATTCGTTTAAAAAAAAGGCATTCAAATTGCAAATTTCGTTTTCTTTATCTACACACAACCCTATTGGTAATCACGCCGCCTTATAATTCCACTTCTGCGTTGGACGACCTTCGGAAATCGTGGTATGACGTTTCGCTTATATATTTTTTCTCCACTGCATTAGAGGTTCTTGTTCGTTTTACTGCCTTCTAGCTTAGTTTTTTTTCTCTGCATGTGTTAGGAGTATACGAGAAAGTTTAGGGGAGACCACTCCCGCTGGTTATTCTTAGTTTGTAAATTAAGCGAATACTTCTTTGTATCCAGTACAACTCAATTAAATTAAAAATAAAAAAGGAGTTGTTGTTTTTTTTCAGCTACAAAATCGTTTTCCTCAGTGAAAAGAACTGCAACCGGAAATTTTTCTTAATACTTCTCTCGAATTTTTAATGGCTCTGTGACCGTGATCGCTGGAGTGTAGCTTTGTAAGGCAAACGAGTCTCGTGTCGTCGTCGAAAAGTGTCATTCTAAGTCTTCTCACGCGAGAATAAGCATCTGATAAACATTAAATGATTTATTGAAGGCGAAGATAATCGAAATGCGTCTCATTTAAACAAACGCCTGTTTTCCGCAATCATTGTCTGCTGCACCAAAATAGATGATTTGCGGAGAAATATGCGTGATGCTATGTCTTGGATTTTCGAAAATTTTGTCGTTCATCAAAGCTTTTGTGTCGAAGTCAGTTTTTAACAGTAAAACAGGAATTAAAGCCCGGATATGATTTCTTTGGTTTCACTGCAACATGCATAATTTTATTTTTTTAATTCTGTTAAGCCCCTAATCGATGATGATGCACACTTACGGTTAAATCTGCAATTATATACACATTTTATTTCTTACTGTAAGTATTATTACAATGAAAAAAGAGGCCTCGGTGGCCTAGTGGTAAGGTCTCGGTTTTGGGGCCGTAGGGTTCCAGGTTTGAAACCCGATTCCAGTCAAGATCCGCCGTGTCATACGTAGTAGCCAAACGTCCTCCCGTTGGTGTGGCGTGGAAGTTTGGAGAGGGGGGGGTGCCAGCTCAGGTGTCGTCCTCGTCATCTGACCATGGTTCAAAATTACGAGGTCCGTCCCAAAATAGCCCTCGTGTTGCTTCAAAACGGGACACTAATATAACTAAACTACAATGAAAAAAGACCTAATGGTGAATATTTTGAATTAGCAAGCAATAACCGTACTTATTTTAGCAGATAGCATGCCATTTCACGATTGTGAAAGAACGCTTATGAAAGTGGAAGCATGATACTGAAATATATTTAGTAAATAATTTATTATTGTATTGATATCATTTCTGTTAAATGAAATAAAAGTCATTCTGGACAAATCGATGAATCCTTGATCTACGAAATATTAATCCGATGTTTGAGTCATACACTTCATTTTTGTCTCCATTTTTCATTAGCATAACATGCAGGCTTTAATTACTGTAGCAGTGAAACATAACGAAGAAATTGTCGACGCTTTTGACCAGTTGGGATAAATTTCGTCGAATAGTTTTTTAAAAAAGCTATCCGATAAGTTATTTTCATTGGATGATCTATAAATCATGCATCACTAGACGAATACAGAATTCGTTGATATGAGTACTTAAAAATAATTCTTAAATGAGCATTCGTCGTGAATAAAAGCTTACGAAAAGAAAAATAATGTGAATCGATTATCGCATCTGAAAAGACGTTTTGTCATGGCTCTAAACTGCTCTCAATGTTTGCTTTAAAATTCTATATTAATATTTGTTCTATGAGTATGTATAGATATCTGTTTTCAATAAATATTCTGTGGCAATATCCAAATATGTCGTGGTATTGATGTTTCGAAATTATATCATCGTAATGCTTGTCGCATTATTTTCGTTTCTTACGAAGTTGCAAATAAGACAGTATATTCCTTAAAGTAAATTTTGCATAAATACAGATCTCCCAAGAGCAATCACGAAAGATCTAAATTGTTCTTTTAATTATCGAAGAAAGACCAAAAATACATTTAAAAATTGATATCGTGTACGTACCCAACTCGAACTGGCACATATTTTGCAATTTGCTTTTATTTCGTGATTAGATTATAATACAGAAGAAGCACTATTCAAATATCACTTTATCACATTTCATTTCTGTTGAGTCATTAAGAATCGGTTGTAGCAACCACAGAATAATTATGCAGCTTTCAAGAAGGATCCAAGCTTTGTGATCAACGATATCCTTCACTCCGCTGTTTTCAATTTGTTTTTTATCACAACTGGTTACCATAGTAACCTCCCTTCGAAGAGCGATGAAAACAACGTGCATAATTCATCTGCTTAAAATTCGTTTGTGGCGGCGTGTGTGGGAAAGGAGGGGTAAGGTTTTGGACTGAATTTTAAGCTGCTTTGATGCAGATATTGAAAATTGAACTCCGCCCTTTCAAACATCAATTGAATTGGAATGGATTTTCGCTTGTTGGCCTGTTTCATGAGTTCGAGTTCATTCTAAAATAATATTTTTTAACATCTGAAATCTCCTACAGAATCAAAACGAAGATTATTCGAAACGAAGATTCCTCAAAACGAAGTCTGTTCATTTCTAGAACAGAATATTCATAAATTTAAGCTATGAAGAAAAGGATCAAAGTTTTTAGTTTTAAATAACCTTTGTAGAGAGACGAGACTCATGTTTATATGGAATGCCGCTGTTGAAGAATCAATTCAATTTCAGGAACCATTTTTATTAGATGGCTAAGTTCTACGGCACAGTACATTAAAAGGTGCAAGACAAGACAGAGAACAACACAAGTACACAGAAGTAGAAGAGAGAGGCATCATGGGAAAAACCCGGATGGCTCTAGTAGCGCCACCTACCATAAAAAGGAAAAGGCAGTGAATTGTAACCGCTACACCTTTAAAATAACACTAACCCACGAATAATTATAAAATACGAAATATTTTTTTAATTTTTTATAAACAGATCTTACAATTGGGATTGAAGCATGCATTTTGAATGCATTAAATATTACATTATTAGAAATATATTAGCGTAGCGAGCGATTCAACTTTATTAAAATTTTAAAGCAACTTCAAACTGTGCCTAAGACCACCTTTCTTTTTTGACAAGGGAAAATGGCCTTTTATTTATCAGTGATGCTCCCTCCTGCGAACAAAGGAATACTACTGATAATGGGAAACACCCTATAATTCGTTAGCGCAAAAAATATTGATGGATAAACTTTTTTTATTTATTTATCATAAAAAATAACTGCAATACCGCAGGGTCACCAGAGTCAAAAGAGAATCCAGACCGTTTTCCCGAGTAAACAACTCTCAAAATAGCGAGAAATGATAAGATAGAACTGAGTAAAATGAAACTTATCGATAACAGATGGCATCTAGAACGATATACACCGTAGTATCTGATAAATTT
This sequence comes from Araneus ventricosus, assembly GCA_013235015.1. NCBI lineage: Eukaryota > Metazoa > Arthropoda > Arachnida > Araneae > Araneidae > Araneus > Araneus ventricosus. The sequence goes on from BGPR01051669.1 coordinate 7,092, forward strand.
AGATAACAACTGACAGTTAAGTTAAAATAAAAAAGATTTCTTCTGATAAGAATTTTTGATCTGCGTTTTCCGAAGAAGCGTAATTAAACTTCGCTTGTTTGGCACATTTTGTGGCAATTTAAATGATTGGTAGTTAATTTAGTAGAATAAAACTGATTATCTCTAAATATTGGAAAGCACCTTTCTTTTTCCAGGTTTTCTCACTAATAACTAAATCATCATCGACATAGCAGCCATCGTTAAAGACAGATTTAAAAAAAAAAATGCTCTTATTTATCGAAGGCAAACGTTCGCGTTTATAACGTTCACATTACACTTATATACTTTACTAGCAGTACGCGCACGGCGTTACCCGTGGAATCGGGACTTCAACAAAATGAAAAAAAAAAAAAAAAACGCCCACAATTACATGAAAAAGTTTTGAAAACAAAATCAAAACAAAAGATACACATTATTGATTTTCCCGCTTATTTTTTCTCGCGATAATGGCATTTTATTTGTAGAAAAGTTAATCCAAAACGATAGTAAAAAATTGCAACGTGAAAATTATTATACTGAAAGCAAAGTATGCGATATGAATAAATACGTTAAGATACTGCCGAAAATAGTAATCAAAGTCATTCAATTGAAGGTTATGACGTTACCTGCCCCATCAACCAGTCAAATTGCCAGCTGCGTTTCGGAAAAGTCTCGCGGGAGAAAACCCGCTAGAGAAAAATAACTTTCAACTGCACAGGAAAAAATTTAATTAAAAAAAAAGGAAAGATATTTTAACCGTTCTTGTTTTAAATTCTACTGAACCGTTCCAGTTATAAGCTGAAAAAAATTGAAAATAATAGTGTTATTAGAAAGTCGGATGCAACAAATTTAAAAACAAAAAGAGCATTTCGATGGCAAAACTGACTATTTTTTAAAAATTTCTCAAAATTCAGTGAATTACGTTTGAAGCTCAAAAAAACTTTCATTAGAAAGAAAATTGTTTGTTCTATCCGATGGTGCATTGATTGTTTTTCAACGATCATTAGAAAAGATACTACAACCGTAAACGTGCCAAAAATGACCCAAAACAACACAAAACATTAAATAAAAAATTTTCTAGTTTAAATTTTAAAATTCCGGCTTCGAGGTGCATTCAGTCACCATTACGACTACCTGTGTGCCAAATTTCATGGCTGTAAGTGCGATAGATTCGTCTGGACATCGCACGCACGCACACAAACATTGCTTTTTATAAGTAGATAACGTTCACATTACATTTCTTTAACGAACAATATGTGAGATAATTCTCGTTTACTATAATTAATGTATTGCTTGTCAAGTTGTCACAATACCTTGTTGCATTTTGAAACAGAAACTGATCTAAATTCTGTGAATAAATTGAATTTTAAATTTGATAATGTTTATCTAATTTTTCTGCCCTTATGGCTGCCGGAGCGGAGATTAGCTGATTAGCTATTTAATTTTTCGAATAATCTTTAAATTTTTAAAATTCGAATTTTCTGTTTTTAAAGCTGCAGTTCTACATGTTATGGTAATAAAAAATTAAAGTTTTTAGGAAGTGCACTTTTATTTGTGTAGAAAACAGTAGAAGATAATTTTATCAAAAATTCTTAGGTCCAAAAAAAGTTGCAAAAGTGTGAAGAGATTATAGAAATACTCTTAAGTAACTTTGAATTTTAAATTTTTTTTTCTTATAATATTCGTTGTCTTAATTTTCTAACCGTATTGTTTTCAGCTACTTGTGCTGTTACGATTTTTGTTTTGACTCCCAAATTTTTTATTAAATACTTCATACTTTTTTATTTTTATTTTTGTATTTTTATTATTTTCTACTTTTTATTATTTATTTCTTAATTCATTATTATAATAAGTATGGCATCTTGTAATAATATTTTCTCAAATTCTACACCAGATGGCGCCTCTCGTATTTGAAAATTGAATTAATAGGTTAATTGACAATTAAGTTCTAAAAATAGATAAATATCGTATTGTCATCCTGAGCACACAACTGTATGAAATTTCAAAACTCTAGCAACTCTAGTGAGTGAAAAATCGATTACGAAATTCCGTCTTTAGAAACATGAAAGAAATTAAATAAAATCTTGTAAAAAAACAGACAATTCGAAACACAGTAGAACCCCGCTAATCCGAACTAATTGGGACCGGTGCCTGTTCGGATTACCCGAAATTCCGATAAAAATAGAAAAGAAAAAGATGTGTGCTTATAAGTACTCGGTACTACTATCTCTTGAATTCTTTTATTCAAAAGCAATAGAAAGAGAATATGTCTCCCTTTTCATTAGAATAATGGATGTGCTCCTGTATGAAGTGAACTTATCTTACGGCGAATTGCATTAGTTTCTTCAATGTGTACAAAATTATGCATGCTGAAAAAGTACTTTTTTGCTTTTAGTATGTATATTTAAATCTTTTCAATTACATATAATTTTCGAAAATAAAATCGGTTCGGATTAACCGGAATTTCGGATTAGCGGGGTTCTACTGTATCAATAAGTCAAAAGATATTTCCCCCCCCCATAGCATGCGTGTAATATAAAATTTTATTATATTCGACATTTCGCTACCTCATATGTGCGTCTGTAAAATGAATTACGTATACTCCGTTTTATAAATTCATTGGTACTTACGTATTAACGCCACCGAGGCTACAGATTGGCGGTAATGCGCCAATAAAGAGCAATCTTGTTTACAAAAACCGCCAAATTGGCGGCACTTAAAAACCGCCAAATCTGTAGCTGCGGTGGCGTTGGCGGCACTTAAAAACCGCACAAATTGGCGTTATTACGTAAGTACAAAAACCGCCAAATTGGCGGCACTTAAAAACCGCCAAATTGGCGTTAATACACGAGTACAAAAAGCGCCAAATTGGCGTTAATACGTAAGTACAAAAACCGCCAAATTTGGCGGCACTTAAAAACCGCCAAATCTGTAGCTTCGGTGGCGTTAATACGTAAGTACCAATTCATTTTATCATATAATAAATAATGAATAATGTAGGAAAATTGTGGGATTTTTTTTTCAATTTTTTTATTTATGAATGTGAGGGTTGATGAACTAATGTGTTGCCCCAACGAACCAACCAATGTTTATGTTGCTTTCTTATAGGTCTATTAAGAATTGTCTCCATCTATTTAAAAAAACGAGTCCATTATAATAATAAACACCCTTTCCATAACCATAAAAGATACACCCCACCCTAACTTAGCATTCAGCTTAACTGAGCCGTCGCGACATTATCACGGGAACTGCGGACTGTTACCGGCCTCGGCACAGACCCCTCCTCCCGACGGAGGTATGCCCCGTCATCGCAAATGTGACCAACGTAATCACACCACCGTTTTTGTACCCACGGGGAAAGCGAGAACCTGCTTACTTCTCCTGCTTCCTTCCGGGGGGGGGGGGTCAACATCCTTTCCATGAATCAAAATATCCACCAAACTTTTACAACCACATCCTGAGACTTCCAGAATATATTTAGATTAATTTTTGATTGAAATATATCCGCCCATTCTTCTTATTATGTGCGGTACTTAAAAAGGCAACTATTAAAATAACTGTTTCGCACAATGGAACGCGTAGGGGCATAGTTACCAACGATTTTCTATTTCGAAAAGGTAATTTATTATATTAGATATGTGTGAATACCAATTAATAAATACTAATTAT
>BGPR01051670.1:0-10778 GCA_013235015.1 Araneus ventricosus
ATTAAACGTCTTTTCATTTATACGTCGCTTACAGTTATACGCCATTTCATCACAGTTCCATTTCACTTGTATTCGCTGTAATGATAAAGCACTTCGTTTCGATTATACGACTTTCCATTTATACGTCGTTTTACGTTAGCCCGTTGAAAGAGGTATAAACGGTGTTTTATTAACTTACAAAAGCAAACATTTAATTGTAATTTGTTAATATTGATGAAATAAAATATTTGTGTATATAATTGGCACTCAAAGAGGGATAAAATCGTTTTCTTTCCATGTTGAGAATTGTTTTATCTTCTTTAGTTCCATCTGATCTTGTTTTACTCTTTTCTTGAAAGTACAATAGAATCCCGGAATCCGAAATTTCTTATAATCCTAGCATTTTTTTATTTTTTTTTAATTCTTAAAACTTTTTACTGACAAATGAAGAATAATAAGAATTATGAATCAGAAACAAAGCTAATGTTTATCCCTAACTTAAAAGAAGTATTCGAATTGGTCTTTAAGAATGAATTCAGATTAGTAGAAACCCTCTCAGATCTCTTCTTTTTATCCTCAACTTGTTTGCCACTGTACCGAGCGAATCGCCGCGTGCTCAAACCTTCACAGAGCACTCAGAGTCAATACTCTGCTGCATTTGGTGTATCAAGAATTTTTTACTGAATTTCCCGGAATCCGAACAAAGGCCAGCCCCAATTCGTTCGGGTTACCGGGGTTCTACTGTAGGTTTTTTTTCAACGTTTCTAGCCAAACGGTTCATGTTATGAAAATTGGAAGAATAAGAAACAATAGATTTTTCATTGTAAAACGAACCTCCCGCTTTCAAATTATGCAAAAGCATTACCAAATTCTTGAGAAACGCAAACAAAATGAATGCATTAAATATAAAAGCCATTCATACCATCTAAGGGCTAAAACTGCGCGTTCGTGGCCCAGCCACGCCCTGGTGTATAGCATCACGTAATCGAAGGCGCTGAAATGATAGTGTTTCGCGCAGTATATAATCCAATGCTTATTTAGTCCCAGAGAACCCAGTCCCACAGCTCCCGCCTCATCATCAGCACCGATGGTCATTGTCCAGCGAATGAATGACCAAAGCAATGCTCGATAACCCCCACGTGCGCTTGACACTTGACCGATCCAAATTGCGTCTCGCATATTAACTGGGATATATAATGTTTGGTTTCGATTGAAGAGGGTCTTCACGGTTAAACAACCTACTTAGCATATCCATTTGCACTTTGTTTCAGTTTAGGTGGACCTACATATTGAACAAATATCAAATAATATAATAATTGGTGGGCAAGAATGAAAAAGCACAGCACAGCTTTAGTTAAAAGTATATTCGGTAACTGAATAAAATAAATCTAGCAACTTGCTTATGCCTTTTACAAATAATATCATAGACATCATAGCACAGACCCACAATCACGAATCCAAATGTCACACAAATGATGCGGGTTTTATGCCCTATATTAATCCCTATATTTGTATTCTATATCCCTTATATTTTATATCCTTATTCACTATTTGCATTTCACTTCTCTACTTCTGCCAACACATCCGAAACGAAAAATAAGTTTTTAAAACGATTTTCTGACGTCTGAGGTTAAAGAGTCAATTAAAACATAGATTTCTGATATTTTAGGCTATGGGTATTTAATCTCTCTCTTTCTTAGACAGCTACTGAGACAGTTTCCGTACGTAGTATTATATAAAACATCATTTAATACTAATTTCACTAATATTTGAACTTATTAATCATTTTAATCACCGTTGCCACTTCGCTATTAAGATCTTGTAGCATCGAATCATTTCAAAAAAGAAAATGCACGGTCACATGAAGTGAACAGTCCTAGTTTAATTTCAGAATCCACAGTCCATCTTGCAGGAGGAAAAGTGTGCAATCCGTCGCAACACAGTGCAAGACAACACTCAGGTATATGTAGTTATATAGCTGCGATATCACGTGACTTCGCATCTCTGTTATGATGACAGCATTACTTCAAAAATAGTTTCTCATTCTGAAATAATTCGAGACTTTCATTTCTGATGCCTCAGTTAACAAACCAGCGCCATCAACTTATAGCGTGTTAAACAGATGATAAACAATTTTTATCTTTAAGAAGACAACATAAATTTTTCGTTAATGATGAAAAACAAATTTTCTATATTATTTCAATATGACATTATTCATCATTATGCTCTTTTTTATTATAGCAATACTTGTATATTCAAAGTGCACATTTATTCATTTAAAATAAGTTTAATGCTACAATATAGTCACGAGAAATATGATTATATTTAACAGAAATTAAAATCAAAATGTTTTGAATCAATCTCTGAATAATGCGCAAAATACGAGAAAGGCAAACAAATTAGGATTTCTAGACAAATACATCGCTGAAATATGATCTTGCTATTTCCAGACTTGAGAGAGAGTTCCAGTTTTTAAGAACAACCGCCTTCGGGTGAAGATGACTTCGATGTCTGAAATGCGCCTTTCAAAGATACTGTAGAATGCGTGCATTAGTGAGCGGATGTGAAGAAAAAGACAAAAAAGAAACGTCTCGTTACATGCAAATAATACAGAAGTATTTCCGAGACTTGCCTCTGTTAACATTTCCGTTATAAATATATATAAAGAATTTTAAGATGTACAACAAAGTGCAAGACAAATTAAAACATAAAAAGGGCAAAAAATGCATTTTCCAGAATAATGAAACTCATCCAAAAAGGAAGAACGAAAAGAAAAGAAACGCGAGAGAAACATAGGAGAGCAAATACAGGAACTCGATGAATGTGAGTGTGTGTATCACGAAATATTGCTCGTCCGGGGAAGAAATTTCCTACAGTATTTAATAGACGGCGTTTTCTAAGTTTAATTTGCAAATGTTAAATTAAGATCATTTCTTCCCCCCCCCCCTCTTAGAGAAAAACACCGACCACTTATTTAAACAAAAAATAAATAGATGTCAATTTAAAAAGAAAAAACTAGACGGTATGCTAGAAACACATCATCGGTATGCTAGAAAACATCATTTTAATGAACAGTGGACAAATAACATTCTAAACATTAGCAGAAATACAATCACTTTCATGAAAAATAGGAAACGGAACATTCTAACAAATAATAGCAAACACGACGCTGTCAAAAACAGTATGGAACGGAAATTTCTAACAACTAATGAAACTCCTTTTACGGTTGATGTAGTCAAGGAAAACTGATTCACAATTTCACTCACAGTGATTTCATACGTGCGTTGAATCGAATAATACTTACACCCCGATCTTGATTCAATTCCTCGACATTTTCACGACCCTGACAGCCAGATCAGTGGACGCGTTTAACACCCTCCGAAATCGGACGCGGCGTCCAGCTTGCGCGTCAAATTCACGGACGTTCGCTCAGGGTTTGAATACCTCTCTGATTACATCGCTTCGGAGCTGGATTTGAATAAATTCAGCGGGGGTGCTTTCACAACCGGCTGCACCCCCTCACCTCGGTCACAGTTAAGATAACGCAGCACTTCTATTTGCCTGGTCATTCCGTATCGGGGAGGTTAATGCTTCGGCCCTTTCTAATTAAGATTGGACACCGAACTGAAATTAGAACGCGCACGCATAAATTTTGCAGGACCGAAGGAAATGAGTATTAAACACATGTTTGTGTTAAAGTAAGTGTACTGCATGCAATATCGCTCGAATACATACTAGTTTAATCGAATTTTCGTGACAGAAATTGACATTGACAAGAAATGGGAATTCGCAAATTTTGCATTTATAATTTCTTTGATAAGGCGCTATTTTCAACTAGGCGCTCTCTCCACCCTCCGGCGGGTTCGCGATCAGCACCCACTTTGCTCAGCACTGCCTCAAGGCTCTCGGCCACTACTTTTTTCATTTTTAAATACTGCATGAAGAACAGTGGAACAGACTATAAAACCATAGTAGATTTCATATTCTTTGTAGACAACAGATTCCTTTGAAATTGTAAAATCTTTCAATAACCCCATCTAGTTGTAATGTTTTTATAACCTTTTCACGAATTTCGCTACGAAAGTATTCAGATCCATAAATACAGAATGATATCGCCCTAAATAAACAGTTTCCATCACCTACAATAGGTATTTTACGGTATTTTTGACACGTCTAACGCATTCTATATATTAAAACGTCCTAACGCGCCTGGTATCTATATATTTAAAAGAATGTGGTAAAGCCTTCAGACAGTTCGCCAGCCCCAACCACCAGACAGATTTCGACAATTTTTATTTCATATGAAAGCTTATGCCGTCTAGATATGTTATCAAGGTTCGTCTGTCCCCCACCCGTCCATTTTCGAACGAAATAGAAAAAACATTTCTCCACCATACATTCTCTATATGTTTTTTCGATTTCGTTCGAAAATGGGTGGTGATGTTCAATTCTTTTAATAATATTTTCTTTTCGATACGCTCACGCCCCCACTTAGTGTTATCACGCCTAGGGGGCGCGCCCCACAAGGTGAGAATCGCTGGTCTACAGAGTTTAGTGCTATGTTTTCTTTTCACACAATTTTTCCTATTCTTTAAAAAGTCAGCTGTTCTTTACATTTTACTCCATACGTCGGGTTCAAAACTATCCAAAATCATTACTTTAAACTTTAAATATTTATTATAAGAACTCGGATTTAGGCTGAGGAATCAGCAGGAAATATCGGAAGCCATGCAGCTTTTACTCGGGTTTATCGTTTTTATTTCTTAGGTTTTGTAATCTCGGAATATTTCCCTTTTTTTCTCCTTTCAAATTCCAGTCCTCTAATTTATTTTCAGCCTTTTTCTTTTCTGCTCGTCGTGTCTCTGAGAAAAAGTCCTCTTTTTATCCTCTATTTCGTGTTTTCTTTGAGATGCGGAGTGTGTGTTTTTTTATCCTGTTATGTATGCATGACGTAAGGCTGAGTAAAAGGGAAAAAAAAACCACCAAAATCCTTCCCTTCGAAATTTTTCTTTTTTTGCATTTCTGTCCTGCTCTTAGGAAACATAGCTTTGTTTATGGAATTTTAGCATCGACTTTGTATAAAGTTACATTTCTTCCTCTTTTTCGGTAGTTATGGATGATGCGAAGTTATACTTAATAGTGTACCACAAATTGTCTTGTTTGTGTACATGAATGCAGATCAACAAGCAAGATAATAAAAAAAATAAATTACTTTATTCTGCGAAGATTTCAGCAAAACACTAATGTAGCACAGGTAACAAAACGGAACAGCACTATAAATAAACGGCAGAGCACTTTAAATAGCTCTCAAAATGTTTCTCAGTTCACCAGCATCACTGCTCATCAAAGCCCAACTGACTCCTCTGGGTTTGAGAGCTTGCTTTTATACCTTTTCAACAGGAAGTGACGACATTACTTAGGAAGTGACATAATCCCTAGATGGTTCATGAAGTTATTTGCTTCTCAGTAGAAATAGGTCCACAGTGCAGGATTTTTCTGGAAGATTCTTTTTATCGCCAAAGTCTCCAACTTTGTCGCCAGGTCGCCAAATTTATAGCCAAGTCACCAAGATTGGCATGTCAGGGAACAACTCTATAACTTTGCAACAATATTTGACGGCGAAAAACATTGCACATATAAAATTGAAGTGTATTTTTTTTAATTTATTAATGTCTATATTCCTAGAAAGTTTCATAAAGGATAACATTTTACACTCTTATTTAACCTCTTCGAAGTCTCCTATGCGAACCTCTAGTTCTTCTTTAAATTAGAATTTTTTTTAAAATTAATCTCTTGCGTAAAAAATTCGAAAGAATGAGTTCACTCTTCTCCGTATCGCTGAACTGCTGCCGATATAAAATAAATGAAACGTAATGAAATGAAAAAATTAAGCCATTTTTCATTTAGATAATTTAGTCCCTGAAGAGGATGTTTCATTTTTATTTTTGGATTCGTTTATGATTTTATTTATATGCCTTGCTCAATTAAAGACGGCTTTTAATTTCAGCTAGTATTTATGACACAATTTTTAATGAACATTTAAAGACGTTAAAATATTAAATAAATTGATAGATTAGAATAAAATGTATAATACATATTGAGAAGGAATGAAAATTTTATTCTTAATCGAAGCAATAATCTCAAAATTTTTTTGTTTGTTTTTTGAAAAATGTTTTTCTGAAATTATTTTCAAATATAACAATTTGAAGATACCTGTTAGTGCCCTTCATTAATTTATATATTTCCTCTTCAAATCTATTTATAATATCTTTTAATATTTAGTTATTCATTGTATTTCACAGTTCAAACATTTTGATGAAAATATTCTAAATGGTCAGCTTTTCTTGACTACTATTTCTCTTAATACTTTAATAGAACACTTAAGTGGCGTTCCCCTCCCCCTTCTTTTTTTTCCAATGCGTAACGAATTTTTTTTCTTTCATCAAAAATATTTGTCATTTTGGAAAATCTTTGATAATTACTTCGCCATTTAAACATATGTTGTAAATAGACTGAGAATATTGACTTTATAATAACACAAACTCTTCGTTTCATTTTATAATTTCCATAGCAACCTTAATAAAAAATTTGGGAAAAATTAAGAGGGAAAACAGTTGTATTACCAAAAGAATATTAAAATTGATATTTTCGACGCTGAAAACTGATATTTTCATTTCTGCGAAATGCCATTTTTGCTGGGTTGAAACTGGCTTAGTAACATTAATTAGAAATTCAACACCCGAGTCAGAACCTCGACTGCAAATTTCTGACAGATTCGAAAGCTCCAGGTCTGGAAAACCTTCGACTGTGCCTCCCTGGACTCTAGAATCTGCAAAAACGAAACTTCAAAAGAACACGAAACATTCATAATGCTTTAAATTTATTATATACAGCGAACCGTCTCTACAGCGGGCACCCGGGAAAATCGGCCGCTCAAATACATATTTAAATAAAGCCTAACTCATTATTTCTAATAAAGCGAATCTTAAGAATTATATAAAGCAAAAAATTCTTCTTCAAAAATTTCGAATTTCTTTGAATACAGATACAATTTTTGTTTGCTTCCAGCTTTTCCGGAGGTATAAATTTCTTCAATTTTATTTCATTTAATTGGAAGAAATAAATCCCTAATCGTTGCGTCGTAGTTATTGAGGAACGGACAATAATATCATTTATTTTTCCTAAAGTCTAATAAGCTGAAAATTTCATTTGTTGACGGCCGCAACCCATATCAGCAGTTTCTTTGTCAGAATCCGAATCAGCGCATGAAAGGCATAAATGAACCTCGAATGCCCAATCCTGGTAGAGGCATTACATTGGGAAAGGAATGATTAATTTTTATCTGATTTCCGCTGTTATTTTAGAATTATGAGGTTTTTTTTTCTTTCTTTCCTCCCATTTCTCTCAATAAAAGACACAAGGTCATGAAAACGAAAAGAATGTACTTCACTGAAGTTGAACGGGGACCAATCTGGCCGCTCAGAGGGGTTTGAGTGACCTTTAATAGAGTTTATTTAATATATCTATGGACCAAAACTTCCGTGCCAAACAGAAATGGCCTTTGAGAGGGATAACCGCTATAGAGGGTGACAACTAAGAGAAATTTCACTGTATTTAACCCGGGTGGACGCGCGCTACGAAGAGAAGACGCGCAAGGGGGTGTGCGACACCCCGATTCGTTTTTTCACTAATTCAGCAAAACTAGCGACATTTTTATGCTATATCTGTTCGAAATGATTCATTCAAACAGTTCTAGTCATACAAGAACAAATTTTAGACGAAAAATTAAGTAAATAATGCATTACATTATTCAGCGAATTGCGAGCACATAAGAAAAAAAAAACATTTTTTATAGTAAAGAATCATCAATATAATAATCGTTATACAATTTTAGGGAAAAATACTGCTTCTAATTTTCTTAGGTACATAGCAAAATAGTTTTTTTTTTTTAGAAATTCAAATAAGAATTGTGATGGGCTTTATCTTTAGATCCTGTAAATTTAGGCCGTAATACACTTTTATTTTTTACAGTAGTTTCTACAATTTTAAGATTTTCCTTTAATAGTTTTTTGTGAAAGCGGATAAGACATGTACCAGATGACTACAGTTACATTACCTCCAGAATAATATAGCTTGTCCATAACAGTTATAATTAACAAAAATTAATAAAGATATCAAATATAAATTAATTAATCAAAAATTAATTAAAACCCTTTGTATTATATAGAATCGCGCATATGCAGCTATTTCTAATATAATACAGATACAAATAATAGAAATACTAAACAAAAAGTTAAAAAAGGTCAAAGTATAACTAAGAAAACAAAAGATTTAAACAGTACCGATAACAATACACCTTTTAGCGCGCTCAACTCAGCAGCCTCAAGTGATTGCATCAGCAAAAATTTACAACGATTAATATTTAAAACGCATAAAATGTAATTTAGAAAGTAAAAGAAAAATATTCAAAATGGAAGGAATGAATGAGAACCTGAATGACGAACTTTTTCGAATGAATGAGAATCGAAAAAGTTCGTCATTCAGATCTCTTGTTTAAATACACCTTTTATTGTTTAAATCTACTGTTTTCTTATTTATACTTTTTGTTTAGTATTTCTATTATTTATAACTTTTCCATCAATCTCTCGACATTTTCACTTGCACTATTATCCAGTTTAAAAGTCTTGTACCCGCCAAAATCTTATTTTAGAAATATAGAATTTTCTTGAATCCACTTGTTACCTCACTAAAACTCAAATAGCGAGACAACAGTATTTCCCTGCCCCTAATACGATCACTTGACTGAACAAAGAAAGCTGACGCGAGGAGACTCAAGGGTGTGTTTCCAATAAAAAAAATGAAAGAATTCTTCTCGAAACACGTTCCGTTTGTTGGATGTGACCATAAAGGCAGATAGCATGAATTTCACTCATTTCAACTGAAGAGAAGTCAGTATTTTACGTGGCGTGGGGTGTCGGACACCCCCTTGCGCGTCCTCGTGGGTTAAATTATAAAAGATACATTCTATGGTTTGTAGTTATTTCCTGTTGAACATTAAGATTTTTATCTTTACTTGCATTAACACCCCGTTTTGAAGCAATGCGAGGGTTATTTAGGACGTACCTCGTAATTTTGGACCACTGTCAGATGACGAGGTCGAGACCTGAGCTTGCACCTCTCTCTCCGCACCACATCAGCGGGAGGACTTTTGACTCACTACGTACGACTGAGCGACATACACGGCGGATGTTCAGTGGTATCGGGTTCGAGTCTGAGCCCTCCTGCCCCCAAAGCCGAGACTTGACTAGTCCACCGCGGCCCTGAAACATGAATATTTGTTATTTCTTTATATAGACGGGTACGTTGCGAAGCAAGGAATCTTTGTTTTTTGTCAAGCCACTTTTTTGTCTTATTAAATCCCGAAGTCAATATTGGATTTTATAAGTGTACCATTTTCTACGACGTAATGCTTAAGCAGAAAACCGTTAAACGGTTTTTCCGTTTCTTTTCCTTTTTTTTCTCGTCCTCGAGCATTTACTTAAGATCTCGAGTTTCGGAAAACGCGAAACCGAATAATTCCCAGGGGTGGCCGAAAAGTTCGTTCTTGGATGTCTCCTCTATCTTCTTCGTTTCTCATAAACTCTTTGTTTTATTCTTTTTTTTTATCTTATTGCCAACTCTGGGAGAGAAATTTTAAAACCGAAGAAGAATTTTTTTCTTCTTATTCTTAGAAGAATTGGAATAGAGCTTGAGTTCATTTTATTCGAGTGGAGCGGAAAAGCAATAGTTTCTGCGCTCTTGAAAATATTTTGCTTATTAAAAATGCAAAGCTTGTTTGATCTGCTTTAGAGGAGTGGGTCATTTGTTAAGACACAAGAAGGGAACACTCGGAAATATCGATTCTTTCTTTGAAGTTGCTTGTTTTATGCGATAAAAGAATCATTTCAAACGTATCTAATAAGACTTTAGATTATGAGAGATATCTTCTTACTCTTTAGTGTATACTTCAGAAGATTGTTTGCTACTCCTATGATATAAACTTTATGCAAAAAAAACTTATGTTTAATTTTCTTAGTTAAGGCTTAAGAATTATAAATTTCGGTGCAAAATAAGCTTTAAAAAAACTTTCTGATTTACGAAGCATAGGAGTATTGTAATTGTCATAAGAATTCGATCTAGAAATTTTTCTGAAACTGTTTATTTATTTGCCCACGCCAGCACAGCCTACCGAGAGGGTGTAAGGTACTGATTTTCTGAATCTTCATGTTTTAAATCTTCTCAGTTCAAAATAACAATTTTGGGCTGTATCTGACCGTATTCGATCCAATATACCCCGCCTAACATTCGGCAATGCGGAAAATCTGAAAGACCCTCCGCTATAGCAAATCGGGCACTGAAGTCGACCCCAAAATAGCCCCATTACGAGTGGCGCATGCGACGGCCCCCCCCCCCTTTTATGGGATTCGGAGATGAGACCTAAGAGCCACACCACCATTACTATATCCCACCGGGAAGCAAGACTGCTTACTTATACACCTCGTTCTCATCCCCATATTTGAGGTGACCCCCTTAAGTGGGAATATATCGAAGACACTCATCCCCATATTTGAGGTGACCCCTCAAGTGGGAGTATATCGGAGACACTCATCCCCATATTTGTGGTGACCCCTCAAGCGGGAATTTATCGGAGACACTCATCCCGATATTTGATGTGACCCCTCAAGTGGGAATATATCGGAGACACGACACTCGTCCCCATATTTGAGGTGACCTCTCAAGTGGGAATGTATTGGAGACAC
>BGPR01051671.1:0-10777 GCA_013235015.1 Araneus ventricosus
TTCTATTATTTCCATATGGACAAACTAGTTTAAAATCATTTATTCTCTTGTCTCGGGTAATATAAAAATCTTGCTTTAGTTATTGCATGCAATTCCGTTGGCTAAGCTGTTCCGAATTAATTAAATTATATTATTTCAGCTTTGAATTATATAACTCGATTCGGCGACGGATAAAATTTAATTATTTTCTCCGTCTCAAAAGTATTTGGACCTATCGCCAGCGTTGTATAATAATAATGATCAGAAATAGCCCGAGGTTGAAGAATTGAGATGATATGAGGATCTGCACAAATAATTAGATGGTTGTATAACTTCCCAGCGATCAATTATAATTATAATGGTCTCGTAACTTTCAATTATGAGAAATGAGAGTTTATAGAGTGTAAACCTTACTTTTTGACTGGTATTTGAATCTTTGAAATTAGAAGAAATTTTACGCATGCAGTTTTAAGGAAATGAGCAGATTTTCATCAATAGTCTGCCTTGGATTTGAACATAGGAGTGAAAAAAGGGAATTGATGGCTTGGGGGATTAATTTAAATAAGTAATAGTGTAGATGTTTCGAAATTATTCATTGGATTATAAAATTTCGTAAAAATTTATTTTTAATATATACGGAAATAATTCATATCGATAGATCCTTTAGTTATTGATGGAATTGAAGATGCCAATAATTTGATCGATGGACTAAGAGTTGTTGGGAAAAAAATATGGAATAAGAGATAGAAAAAATCATCATTGGGTTTTGTTCAGCGATTTAGAGATTTTTTGTTCAGAAGATATCATAACGTTGTTTTACACTAGGCGATGCAATTTTCTTTGTGAAATAAATTTTAAAAAAGCTTCGCTGTTGCAATGCACGATAGCAAAACTCTTCGATCTAAAGTCTCTATCGATGAATACTTATCATATATTTTAATACTAGATAATGCCACATATATCTGCATACTAAATTTTATGAAATATTTTAAGCCGATGAATAATTTATGGATACGCTGGATGATTGTTAGTTTAAGTAGAAGTAACTTTAATAACTACCACTGAATATATAATAAAAGCTTTTTATTGACATTCGTATAAGGGTAATTAATCTTTGTATCTTTAGTTTCTGTCTCCAGTATGGATGTCCGAATTATTTTCCTATAGTCGCAACATAGAACAATTAAAAGCCTCACTTTTTGCATTTCGCATTTTCGAATCAAACTTATAAACAGGACTGTCTTACGTCCATTAAAACTTTCATCCTAATTTCAATTATTCACTAGCTGCTATACCCGCCGTTGCTCGGGATTAAAATACTTTCATGACTAATATTTTTTATGTTAAAAACTACTTTTGTACAGAAAATTACAATACCCAAAATTCTTTTATCTTCAGAAACGTTTTATAATTAAAATGAGAATATCAATTAAACCAAACGATTTTTAAAAACCGCCGATAGCTAATTTTCTCCATAAGTTATTAATATTTGTTGTATAGGTACTTCAAATTTCATAAATCTTGCAGTATAAGAAAGATTTTAACGGATGTTTTGGTACAATTAATTACATAGTAAATTTTTAACTAAGAAAACGCGTTGAAATAAATATGAATAAAAAAAATAATAAAATTAGTCTTCATTCAGAATTCTTCTAATGTGAGATAGCAACAGTTCTTCTTATGCATTCTTGTTCTTCACCAATAAAAAAAAGTGTTACAAATTGTAAACTTTATACACAATTTAATTTTTGAAATTTTTTTAAAATGAGGGAACGAATTGAACGGAAATGAAACTTGTGTCATGAAAAGCTAATTTTTTAAACTTTAAATATATGTAAAAATAGTTTTTGTGACATAATACATATTTTCGAAAAATATCACGGAAAATGCCGCATTTTGCTTAATTTCCAATTAACTGAAATTTTAATAAGATTAGGGCCTTTGAAAGTTGATGATGATCTCTCTCTTATATAAAATATATTTATAAAAATAAGCAAAAATTTCAGAAATAAAGGTAAATTAGTTTAAAGTCTAACCGCTGCTCAGCAACAGAGTAGCTATAGATTTGAGTTATTTCAAAATCGTCTGCAGGTAATTAAGAATTTAATAAATTTTGAGAAAAATAATAAAAAAATAAAGAAAAAATATGACAGGCATAAAATTGCTATCATTATGAAGGTAAAAGTTTTAACTTTAAGATCGTATAAAAATAATTTTAGAGAGATAATTTGCTCCGAAGTTAATGCGGAAAAACGGTTTCTGTTAATTTCTAATTAACTGACTGTTTATTTAACATTTGCACTTTGAAAAGTCGACAGTAATCTCCCCCTTGTCTTAATTAATAAGTGTGCAAAGTTTGGTTGAAATCAGTGCCGTAGTTTAGGAGGAGATGTGGAATATACATACATACAAACATAAATGCCCATAATGACTTTTATTTATATTAAGATTATTTTATTAGGTCGGTGTCTGCGAGGTGGGGCAATAGATGCTGAAATTCCTCGTTAAGGTTCTGATGGGGCACCAAAATACTCTAGTCCAGGGCACCCTGCTAATTACTTACATTTAAGGCGATGTAATGTTAAATAGCACGGATTGATCGTTTCTCTAATAATTAAATAATTTTAAATAGTTTCTTAAGATTCTAGCCTTAAATATGTCTCGTTTTACTAAGTGAATATTTTTCCCGAATCAAAATAAGACGCCGAAACAGCATTCTTAAACTGACTATAATGAGTGGCAACTCAAGTTGACTGATCGAACTTACTAGCGACTGAATGACGTAATTCATATTTTCACGCGTCATGGGGATATAGTAAGAACTCCTCGTTTCAACTTTCGTTTTGAAAGTATTGTTTCACTTCACAATATATCAATCGTTGGTGTTAAAAATTAAATTTTATTCAAATACTAGCAGATATACCCGGCGTTGCTCGAGGTAAAAATATTTTTAAGTCTAAGTACTTATAACTCTTTAACATAAAAAACAGTTTATCGTAGCAGCATCTTTAGTTGACTTTCTGTCGTTTACCCCCGTGTTGTCTGACCCCCTCGGCCAGCAGTTAAATCCCTCTCTTCTTTTTTTCTCCGTAGTTTGAACAAGCCTTTGAGCAGTCTTTGATACTTCATTTTTTCCACCCCATCATTGGTATGGTGACAACAGAAGCTCTTTCATATCTTTGTCTTCATTGTCGTTATCCGGAGTACAATTCTCTTCTTTTTAGTGTTTGTGTGACTGACCTAAAAAACACCGCAAAGTGTTCTTCCTTTTTCTCCTTAGTCCCTTTCCCTCCGGTAGGAACCGGATTAAATAATCTTGAATGATTTTACACACTTATAAGGATAACTTAAAACTTTCTAAAATTTAATGAAACATGGCATAGAGAGAGTAATTAATGTGGTTGGATTGCGGTGCAAATATATTGGAAGAGGTTCATGCTACAAAATTAGAGTGGAATGAAAATTTCGCCTTTCTGTTTATATGCAAAGAAAACAATATTTTTTAAATCATACTTTCACAGTGGTACATACTTCAACACCGGGATGAAGGATTTGATAAAACAATAAATTGATTTGAATTTAATTACAATAATAGAAAGCCTTGTTAGAAATTGTATTTGAAATGAATTTTGAAATGTCAGTTAAAATTGGGGAAAAAGATAGTATGTCATTCAAAAAGATAATTTTCTGCTCTTTAAGATGGTATATAAATGCTCTTCGTGCAATATATAATTGAGAAGTTAATGGCGAAAAATTGAGAAAAAAATCCAAAAATTGGCTTAATTATTTTTTAATTAAATATCTTAAGAAATAATTATTACTGAAAGTTGGAAAAAGCACAATTGTCCTGTAAATGTACCCAAAAATATCATGTGCAATTTTAATGTCGTTATCGTACACAATTTATGAGGAGTTCTTATGACAGACAGACCAGTAAAGCATTTTTTTTTCTCCCTAAGCCCTCTCCCTTCGATAGGAACAGGGCTAAGTAACTTTGAAAGACTCAACACACTCATTAAGATCATTTAAAAATTTTGGAAATTAAACAAAACATCTCTTAAACTCTCATCACATATCATTAACCGACGTCACTGGATTATTGAAAAGGTTATATGAAACCGAAGACAGGTAGCAAAAAGTTTGCCTTGGAGTTTATGTCAAAAGAAAGCAAACAATATTTTCTTATCATAACTTTATAAAGAATATATCGGAAGAAGTATAAATTGACTTAAATTTAATTTTATAAGAATAGAAAGGGCGGGCGTTTCTGCAAATTGCCTTGAAATGAATTTTGAAATGTTAATTACAATTAGAGAAAACTTTAACCGCAATGGGATTACTATCAATAAAAAGATAATTTTGTGCTTTTTAAGATGGTGTAAAAATAATTTTCGTGTGATATATATTTCAGAAGTTATTAACGAACAACGCCGGAATACAGCCTCATTTAAAGATTTATGAAAATTAAACGCGAAACATCGCCTGGTTATCAAACTAACGTCATTGGATTACTCACGTGCATAGTAAAAGCTATATATGCTCAGACATAAAGTCGAAGTAAGAAGTCTACCTTGGGGTTAAATGTTCAAAGAAAGCAATATTTTCCTATCATAACTTTAACAGTGAATGACATAATAAATTGGTTGAATTTAACTTTATAACAATAGAAAATATTTTTAGAAATTGCGTTTAAAATGAATTTTGAAATGACAATTTAAATTCTAGGAAACATTGTACCGCAATGGAATTAGTATCCTTAAAAAGGTAATTTATTGCTCTTTAAGATGATGTAAAAATAATTTTCGTGCTATAAAGATTTCAGAATTTATTGGCTAGAAACGCCGAAAATTAGCTTTCGTTATTTAATTAAATATCCTATGAATTAATTAATTTAGAAAGTTGAAAATAGCACAGTTGACCTAGAAATGCACCCCAGAATGTCATGTGCAAATTTCATGTCCCTATGGTTCACCGCTCCTCCTACCCGTTTAGTAGGAGGAGTTCTTGTGAGGGGCAAACAGACCCATGTATTTTCTGTTTTATAGCATAGATATCTATTAGTTTTAAATATATCAAATTCGTATTAAGAGCTATTTAACGAAGCAAAATAAAAAACTGTGTAGCTTTCTTCGTACTGCCAACTTGAGTCCTCTTTGACTGTAGAGTACATATACAACATGATTCAGAGAAGTCTGGAGTAAACTTAAAAATCATTTACTCGCCAATGGAGGGAGATAAAAAGATCCCGTTTGCACAGAAACGATGGAAACGAAACCCGCTATTTTTGTCACGAAGCCAAAATTTATTGCTAGCATACTTTATAAGTTAAACAAACAGATGGTTTTGAAGTTCGAAGAGAGATGCATTATTTGGGTTAAGATATTGGTCAGAGTAGCGGCTTTAAAATGTTTAATGTGTCGTCCTCCATTCAGGAGTTCAGCTTTCAGATGAGACACCATGCTTTTTAAAAGTAGCAAGCAACTTTTCTTTCTCTCATATTCTTCCAAACCATCAAAAATGCTGCTAAAAGTCTAGTTCCTCCTCTGACAGCTGAGCTCATGCTTGCAGGATGACACATTGAGTATTTGCTATCTGTTGCTCCACTCATTCAACATTTAGAGTCCGTTACTCCACTCAATGAATATTTACAATCCATTACTCCACTCATTGTCTTTTCCTATACATTACCCCAACAACTTCAGAATCATTTGGTGGTTTTTTTTAACTTGCAAACTATGCTACCAATCAATTCCGGTTCCATGTTGAAAACTCCAGCTTCGTTTCATACTCTCTGTGCAAACAGAATCTCTCTGTCTTTATTCGTTTGCGAATTATTAATTGTTGGAGTAGTTCCGGACTTCTAAATCACCCTGTATATAAATGCGAATCCCTAGATGCAGAACGGTGTTATGACATGTTCAACCATTCCATCCACCTGACAAGATGGGAGGACGCGTGTCGGCACTTACCCAGGGTCTTGATGACCTTGCTGCTGGGGCTTGGCAGGGAGAGCCCGTGGGAGTTCTCTGCCCGCACCAGGAACTGGTAGTGCGTGTCTGGACGCAGGTTGTGGACGACGTGGGACTCGGTTGCCACGTGGTGGGCGGTCACCACCCACCCACTCTGCAGGTCACTACTGTAGTACTCCACTAATGAAAAAGAAAACACCAGAGTTAAAAGAAAATGATGTCCTGGCAGAGGAAAACGTATCTACCGTAAATTTAATGAGGTAGAGAGAGTCTTGACACTGAGTATGGGGTTATTTATCTTTCAGTTTGCTGTCTTTCCACGCTAGAAGTGGGTCACGAAACCAGTTGACTCGGATAAGGAATTACTTTGTTTAGAGTAAAATATTACTTTATTTAGAGCAAAGTCGTAAGAGGACTGCGCTGATGGAGATTATGAGCGCGTTACTGGCCAAAATTATGAACACCTTTGGATAAATTTTCAAGATTTGCATAATGTTATTTACAGCATGCTCCAGTTACTGTTCAGCAACGGATCCCGAGACGATTTTACACCGGAAAAGAGTGTCAGGCAATGAGTTATATGAGAAGAGCATTTCCGGAGTTTTTTTTGTTAGATCACTCTCAGTAAAATGTAAACATCACCCTTTCATTCTTCACTTTCCCCCTATTTTGATGAAAACAACTTCGCCCGGCGTCAACAAAGAAAGGAACTAATTTTCTCCCGTAAAATTCCCCCAGGCGCCCGAAACCGCCTGAGTCCGGCCTGTGCCGAATGAGGCGGTTTGAGGCGGGTTAGGGCTCAGAGGGTTAACTAGTCAACACCACTATTATTGGACCATCATGGGAATCGAGAACTGATGACTTATTCGGCAACCTTTTAACCTTAATACTCGAGGTGCTTCACCACCTCTTCACGGCTGACTACACGGGAGATATGTGCAACTGTCTATATTACTGTACCACCAATACGTGATGTCAAGATTTCTTACTAAGGAAAAGACACTGGAATAACCTTAGAGTAAATCAAAAGGGACGACAGGATGTTTTCTTTCTCTGATTTGAAAAAAAAGGAATCATTTCTAAGTTTCTCTGGTAAGTAGTGGAGAACCTATTCGCACGGAATATTCATTCATTTGTTTTAACCTTTTCGCACGAAATATTCATTCATTTGTTTTAACCTTTTCGCACGGAATATTCATTCATTTGTTTTAACCTTTTCGCACGGAATATTCATTCATTTGTTTTAATCTTTTCGCACGGAATATTCATTCATTTGTTTTTACCTTTTTGCACAGAATATTCATTCAATTGTTTTAACCTTTTTGCACGGAATATTCATTCATTTGTTTTAACCTTTTCGCACGGAATATTCATTCATTTGTTTTAGCCCTACACCGACCTGCCTACTCGTTTGGGTAGGCTGGTGGGTGTGGGTCTAAAACAAAACAAAACAAAAAAAAAACCCTGACTTCCTCGACGACTTGCGAATGCCATCGACCGCTAAGGGTTAAATTTCGGCAGTTGGGCAAAAGGCCAAACGAGCTGAATCTTAAGGGTTATTGTTCTGTAATTATTATTATATTACAGATAATTATATTATTTCAATGCAAATTGTAAATAACTGGTAAGGCCACATACGAAACAAAAGAAGGCCGCAGGTTCCCCATCTCTGCTCTGGTATAATTCCAATTTTAAGAAGATATTTCGAGAGTTCTTGAAGTCTTAATATAAAGGTTAATATATTTCTTCAGGTTGACATGAGAAGTCTTACCTCTGTATCCTATGAGGGGTGAGGCTCCCATGTTTGTGCTCCTCTGCCATTGCAGAGTGACCGAGGTTTCTGTGACGTTTAGGGCAATCGGCTGGCCAGGGGGTTTGGGGAAGGTGGAAGGATCAGGAGCACGGTGGAAGATCACGTTCGGATTCCTAGGTGCTGAAAATAGAGCAGGAGAAAAGAAATAATGCGAGTGTCTGTGGCCGCTGAAAGAATTTCTAATTAGTTTGTTTTAAATGTATTAAATATAGAATTTTCATGATTAATGCGAATATTAATTTTTTTCCATTAATGATAAACATTTTCATTTCCAGAATTTTGAAATAAAAATCAATGTTGGTATGGATTATTCATTATATTTGTTTTGAGCCGATCAAATTTAGAAGCCGTGAGTTACGAACCGGTTTATTGGTTTATACGTATATATGTTACCGGCAATATGAAAGCCGGCATTCTATAGAATACCTTAGCATTTTATAGAATGCCGAAACCTGACCGGCAATGTATGAAACGATTAACATTTCACACTTACCTAGGCATTCTATAGAATGCCAAATGACAAACAGGCAAAGTATGAAATACATCATAGATTCATTTTATAAGAAATAAAATTAAGGACAATTCAAAATAAAATTATTTTTTCTTGACGCCAGAAGTAGATGCCTATTTGATCTTGTTTACTTTAACAATAAAGGCATAAATTTTGTTCTGTACAACTTTCATTTTTCTTTACGTATTTTGAATAAAAGCTTTTTAATGGCACTCTTTCAATATTTTTTTCAAAATAACATTTGTATTTTTGAGGAATGAACGTCTTTTAAATAACAGCCTTATCATTACCTTCTTTCCATACTTTGCCTAAATAGCATTCATCGCTCTATAGAATGCCTACATATTATATACAATGCCTAGGGAAAGTATATAATAATTATCATATTTCTTACTTTGTCTACAAAACGCCCGGTAGTCTATAAAATGCCTAGGTATTCTATAGAATGCCGGCGTTTCATATATTGTCGGTAATATATACATGCATTTTTGCTCTCTGTCATTAGAATCTTCGCAAGAAATTATTAGATTTTAATTTGTGAGTTACACCTCAACTTCTTTGATTCAACATAATTCGGAAACTTGATATAATTCTGAAATTTTGCACATTCACCTAAATAGAGTACGGGGAATTTTTTACTCACAATAATACACGGGGAAATTTTTACTCACAATAATACAGAAGGAGGTACACTCACAATATTACACGGGAAATTTTTTTTTACTCCTATAAATACACGGGAGATTTTTTACTCTGTATAATACACGGGGAAATTTTTACTCACAATAATACACGGGGAAATTTTACAATCTGGTATATTGACATCGTATAAAAGCTTTAATCGTACATTTCCAAAATAATTAGTTTTCTGCAATTTTAAAACCGAACATAACATAATGTATATTTTCTTACGTAATTTTCTAATTTAATACATACGCAACATCTGAGTATAAAGTATATTTAAAATCTATTTGTGTAAGGAAAACACAACTCACATTCAACAGATAAAGATGCACTCCAAGATGTTTCGCCGCTCTCACTCGAAGCTGTACATGTGTAAATTCCCGAATCCGTTGATTGAAGTGCTGCAAAGAAATGCTTTTAGTATATTTAACCGTTATATGATCTTAGTGTCGACTTCAATTTGTCGAAAAACGGATTTCATCTGATTCACAGATCAGGGAATAAAATACTCAAATGAATTATTTGAATTATTTATTGGCGCATTTTATGCTTAAACGTCATTGAAGAATGATAAATAAAAAAAATATTTGAAAAAATAGCAAAGACGACAATTCGGGATGACTCGAAGCACCTCTATGTCATCATAAGTTGAATAATTAATTTAATAAAAATGGTTTTTTATAAATACACTTTTATAGCAGTTCTAAAAAGTAGAAAATTTTATTATTTGAATTATTTTCTACTTTTTAGCCCTTAATTTATAATTCAATATTATAAATATTTTGGAATTCTGATATTTTCTGAAATTCACTAGCAGGTGGCGCCACCTGTATGGAATCAAATTTACTTTAATTATGCGATTAATTAATAATTAAGTTGTGATAAACTTTAAATTGTCTGTTTCATTGAGAACACGCAATGTACAAACTTTCCAAACTTAAATATCAAGGATGTGAACGAAATGTCCTTTACAAAGTTCTAGGTTTACAAACACGAAACATCTCAAGTAAAATGAAAATCTTGGATAAAAATAATACATCACTGCTGTATTTGGAAAATTTATGAGGAATTTGAGAATTTTTGCTTGGGAAGATGGCAACATCAGACAGTCTGCTTCTGGTTTGATTAAAATATCAGACGAACAAAGAATTCTGCTTGTTTCACTTTCATAATTTTTTCAAAAGGATTTAAAGAAAAAGTGCCTATAAGTCTCACATCTGCGAAACTGACGTGGTTTATGAAGCAGATATTCATTCTGTTTCAGAATTAGAGTATTCTGTAAGAGGTATCGCAGACATTTCAATCGTAGAACCTAAATTAGCCTCGTCCCACTCAGGGCTTTTGGCGAAGGCAGCAGGGAACCCAGCATGGGGGGGGAGGCCCCGACCTTTGTGTTTCGAAGCCTCACAAGACGAAGGGGAGTTGGAACCCTAAGTCTTTTAACCCTAACCCTGTTACTTCGATGTACATTTTCTCAAAATCTGTTATAGATTTATGTTTGAAATTGTTTACACAAGAAAAGTACATCTTTCTCATTATATCAAAATAATTTTTTAAAAAATTCAAAATTTTATCTTTTATAAATTTTTTGTGTCAAAACAAAAAATGTTAAATTGGCCACTTCGATGTACATTTTCTCAAAATCTGTTATAGATTCATGTTTGAAATTGTTTATACAAGAAAAGTATATCTTTCTCATTATACTAAAATAATTTTTTTAAATTCAAAAATTTATTTTTTTACAAATTCTTTTGTGTCAAAACAAAAAATGTTAAATTGTCCATTTCGATGTACATTTTCTCAAAATCTGTTATAGATTCA
>BGPR01051672.1:0-10777 GCA_013235015.1 Araneus ventricosus
CAAAACAAAAGAATTGGCATCATAATATATTTTGTTAAGAAATAAAGCAATTTTCATCGTAACCTTAGTTACATTTTATTTCGCCAATTTTCCATGCATTAGTATTTCAGAGAAAGAAAAGAGAATTGTGAGTAACTTCGAAAAGCAGAAGAGAATCACGAGTAACTTCAAGAAACAAAAGAGTATCGCGAGTAGCAAAGAGAATCCGAGAATCTTCGAGAAACAAAAGAGTCACACGAGTAAGGTAGTCCTACGCCTTTAATATCAGCGGCTGTTTGAAAAGGATAGCCTCCAGTCATTTTTTGTTAATCTGTATCAGTGTGACTTCGCAAAAGATTTTATTCACTGTAACAAAAAAATAACAAACTTGGAGGTGGGCAGTGGGTGAGTTTTAATCAAATAACTTCTAATCTAATTACTGTATTAATCAAAGCTATAGAGTATTACGTTATTGCAATATTAGAATAAATTGGTAATTAAACTACGTGCAATTTTAAGATGAAACCTAATATAGTTAAGAAATCATCTTAAGGTTAGAGTTTTACCTAGGTGACCCTTCATCATTAAGCTTTCTCGCTCATGACCGTCTTTTCTCTTTCTTTTCGGCGACTTTCGTAGTAAAGGCAGCGCTCTATGGTGGTATTTCAGTTGATAGCCAACAGTACTATTGACACTGACTGAGAATAGTAAGAACAATCTCTTCTCTCTCTCTTTCTTTCCCGGTGATTTTCGTAGAGACTGCAGCGCTATCTGGTGGTATTTCAGTTGATAGCCACTAGTATTATTGACACTGACTGAGAACAGTAAGAATAATTGACTAATATCAGTATCTCACTTTTCAAATTGAATAGCTCACTTTTATTATGTTAGCCTTTCTACTAATTATTTATAATTTAATGGCCACGCTTTATTGCAAAACATTTGCACATTTTTTACTATATTGACTTGCCACGCCTCTGAAACTCATCCTTCCGAATTTTCTGCAACCATTGGATTTAAGTTCTCTTTCTTTCGATCAATTTGTACAATGTTCAGTTTTAAGTTTTCACGACATGTAATTTAAAAATTAGATTTTCACCACTCTTTTTTCTAAATTTTATTTTACACGACGTTTTAGTATTTTATTGACTTCTATTTTGAGTAACATTTTTAATAATTAATCTTTCCTTAGAAACTCCAAATGAATCAAACCAATCCTTTAAAATATTATCTTCACTCATAAATTTTAACAGAATATTTGTTAATGTGCATCGAAGTTCTATAGCAAGCTCTCTGTTTACTTCTATTTGCTGGCTTCATGTGTAATTAACTGCTAAATATAGCCGTTAATAAGGCTGCTTTTAAATGCAAAACAAGCATTTATTAGATAATTTTAAAAAGCATCCCA
Organism: Araneus ventricosus; assembly: GCA_013235015.1. Classification (NCBI taxonomy): domain Eukaryota; kingdom Metazoa; phylum Arthropoda; class Arachnida; order Araneae; family Araneidae; genus Araneus; species Araneus ventricosus. The sequence goes on from BGPR01051672.1 coordinate 1,388, forward strand.
TAACTTATTTGCCAACGTACATCATACGTTCCATCGTACTCGTTTTAAACTGAAACAAAAAAAAGATAACATATTGTTACAAAGCTATAAATTCGTTTCCAAGAGATGCTATACACGCAAGGTCAATGGAGACAGACGATGATACTTGGAAAGAAAGAGATGATAAATTTGAATCTCTATTGAAAGCGTTGGAAAAATTAGTGGAGAGTCTTGCTGCTGAACAGAACGCTCCTCGGCGAAATCCGAACTTGACTTGTTGGAAGTGCTTTAAGAAGGGGCATGTACAGAGGGCGTGCCAAGTGAATGACGTTCACTCAAGAAAATTGACTTGCGGTTGTCTTGCGGAACAAAAGATACCTACTCTGAATAAATCCCCGGAAGAAGGACTGAAAGTTTCTACACTTAGCGGTGGGGGAAATGGACTCTATCTGAAAGGATCGATTTGTGATATTCCGTGTTTGTTTTTGGTGGACACAGGCACGAATATAACTCTTTTAAGAGCAGACCTGGCCCATAAAGTGAAAGAAAGACTTATTTACACGGCTCCAAATTTGACCCTTAAGACTGCCACAGGTGAAAAAGCAAAGATACAAGGGAAACTTGATGCTTCAATCGAATGTGGATCCAGAAAATTCCAGCATAGAGTCTACGTAGCTGATATCACCGATTCCTGTATTCTCGGCCTGGACTTTCTACAAAAATTTAAATTTACGGTAGACCTGGAGAAGAACGAGATACGAACAGGATCGGAGAAAATTTCTTTGTTTTCAGACAGTACACAACATCGCAAAAGAACCTCTGATGGAAAGAATGTGCAATCTCGACGACTCTGTTTTGAAGGCTGCGAACCTTGTTCGAATGCTGAAAAGAAGTTCAGAACGGAAACAGATATTTCTGTGGAAGCCTTAACCATGGCAACTGAAAACAGATGGTCTTTAAGTGAGATCCAAAAAGCACAGCTGGAAGATCCAGATATTAGACCAATTCTGAAGATGAAACTAAATTCGGCAGATCGACCATCTTGGCAAGAAATAGCTCATGAGAGTCCTGCAACCAAACGATATTGGGCTCTTTGGAACTCCTTATATCTTAAAGATGGTGTTCTATATCGCAAGTGGGAGAGTAATGATGGAGGCTTTTATCGACGACAACTAATTCTCCCGAATTCCAGAATTCAAGAAGTTCTACGAGAGACTCATGACAACACAAGTGGAAGACATTTTGGAGTCATGAAAACTTTGCGTAAAACTCGGGAGCGATTTTACTGGGACCGACTTCGCGCCGACGTTGAGAAATGGTGTTGGGAATGCCAAGCTTGCGGAGCCCGAAAAGGGCCGAAAACAGAACAAAGAAAGTCGGTAACTGGAAGGACTCCAGCAGAGACGTTTTCTGATCGGACGCTAAGATTCCCCAAAAACATTCTCTTTGGAAGACCGAGGGATACGCCTTCCTCGCCGACTAATTCAGAGGCACATTTGGAAAGCGTACAGGCATCTGCCGGAGAGCAAGTTGAACTGTCCAGGGAACGAATGAAGATTCGTTACGACTCCAGAGCAACAGACCACCGTTTCAAGGAGGGAGATCTTGTCTGGATGTATAACCCGAAGCGACGGAGAGGCCTGAGTCCCAAGTTACAACAGAACCGGGAAGGACCATATACTGTTGTCAAGAAACTGAACGATGTTGCCTACAGAGTACAGAGGTCGTCCAACGCCAAGCCAAAAGTTATCCATATAAATCGGCTAGCTCCATATAGGGTCACTGATCATAATTCTATTTAATAAGACTGCCGGGACGTTCAGTCTTTGAAGAGGGGAGCAATGTTACAAAGCTATAAATTCGTTTCCAAGAGATGCTAATCTTGGCGACAAACTTGGCGACTTGGCGATAAATTTGGCGACCATTTTGGCGACTTTGGCGACAAGTGGAATTCTCTAGAAGGACCTCGAACTTTCAACATATTTCTACTGATTTCGTGTACTTTCTAGAGATTATGTCACTTCCTGTGTAATGAAGTCACTTCCTGTTGAAAAGTATAAAAGGCAAGCTCTCAAGCCAAGAAGAGTCAGTTGGATTTTGATCAGCAAGCAAGCTGGTGAGTTAACAAGAAACCTTTGAGCGCTGTATTGAGATTTAATGATAATCTCTGTTGTGAATTCTTACTAGTGCTGTGTAATATTTGTGCTACGTTTCTTTTCCTAGAATATTTGTAAAATAAAGAGCTTTATTTTTGTAATCCTGCTTATTGGACTGCATTCACGTACACTCACAAGACGAATTTGTCACAATATATAGCTATTGCCATTCCTTTACTCTTTTATAATAATCAATAAATTACAGTCATCAGTAAATTTCAGACATAAATAAAAATAAGGTTACGTATTGTTAATTGAGTTTCTCATGATTTGAGTTCGAATGTTTAATTATGTTTGACGTTCTGGTATGCTTACTCAACATAGAAAGTAGTGGGTATAGTAGGATATATAATCATATTTGTTTACTGTATAGTTTTTATTCAGTTTGCGGGTTGGTTTTTTCCAACACGTCTGATTGCTAAAATTTTTCGAACCTGCCAATCTTTCAAAGTTACTCTTCGAGGAATTTCAATTTCTATTTTGGGGGTTTCAATGTACTAAGCAACAATTTGTAAAGTTTAAACGGAAATAAACGCCATACATATAGAACACCATACAATAGGACTCAAATCATTCCAAACGCAAATTAAAAATCAGACTCTAAAAAAGGAGTTTTAATTAAATCGTTCAGAAGAAAGGAAATGTGGATAAATATCGCCTGAGATAATTCTAATGAGAAAGCTATTTGCTTTATTTTTACCTTCAATTCTTATTTTATCATGTCACTACTTTTGGGGAAAATAAAGACAAGAGCAACGGATAATAGTAACGTTGATTAGTATTTTCTTCTTCAAACATTGCATTTGTGCAAACAAAGCCCACGAAACTCGAAAATTTCATATCTTAAAATTTTTAGTTATTATTTTATCGTTTGATATTTTTGTGGAAAAATAAAGAAATTTACAGACCATAATGGCAACACTGATCACTTCCTTAATCGTAGAATGACGTTAGTCAAACAAAAACTATGACAGACCAGAATTTTATACCTTTCAGTATATAATTTTGTTCAGACTTCATGCAATGCTAATATTTTAAATTTGTGCGTTTCTTTATTAAATTTTTTTTATTTACGAGTCATACTAAATTGAAAGCACTTTACTTATTATTAACCTTTATTTTATTAACGCAAAATTAATCTTAGTTATATTATAATAAAAAACGATGAAAATTTACTTTTACCTGACTATTTTCCAGAGCCTAGTAGCAGCAAAATCAATTGCCTCAAGCTCGGCCTAAAAAACGGCCTATAATTTGCCAATTTGAATTTAAAAGATTCTTAAAGAGTAATACCTTTACTGGCTAGAGAATCTCACCAATATTTTAGTTACGGAAATTATTTCATATATTTTCTAATATAGAAAATAATTGAAATTTTTCAAGGCGCGCATAGCTTCATTATTAAGGGTGCTTCTAATGGGACAGCACCTATCTAGAAAATTGTACCGAATAAAGAAGACGATGAAGAGAATTTCTGTATTCTGAAGCATAACTGTAATATTTACTCGTAGCTGGGTTGACCATTGTCAACCATTCCATATTCCCTCGACATACGAACAGTTTATCACACATTAATAAATTTGAAACGCTTTTAAAATTCATTTTTGTTTTTTACATAATTTAATGGATTTTGGTTTCTCTCTGAGCAATTGCTGTTGCATTTTCACCGCTTGCATTGGATTTCACAATGAATAAGAACAAGATTTGAGTCATTAATACATTAATCTTTTGTACTTTGATAAATTTAACGCTGAGTCATATGACTCGGGAACAAAAAATAATCTGAAAAATAACAATGATAATTTTTAATATTATTGTGCTTTTATGGAACTTTATAGCTGACTGAGCGCAGTGAGACTCTGGTTCAATTCGACTTTTCAATTTTTCATCTATTTGTCTGTCGGTTTATTTCTAACACAGACACGAGAAAACATGCTGATCAATTTTCTATGAATTTTAAATGGATGTATCTTTAAACCATTAAAAATATCTTGTTTGGAAAGACTTTTATTCGGCGTTTTACATATGCAAGGTAAACCATACAAGATTCTCTAAAACTACTAACCGCGTTGACAGATGGTATGGTGAATTAATGTTAATTTAATTTAGAAAAAATAAATAGGAAGAGCAAATCTTAAAGGTTTCCGCACATATTTGTTTAAACATTTGAGGACGACTACGCGCTGAACGTTAGGAGCAGCTCCCACACCCGTGTGACAGTCGTCCACAAAGGAAAACAAATTTCAATGTTAGGCTACCGATTAATTTCTATGCAAAAAGTGTTTATGAATGTACTTCTTATGAAGCGTGAAATTTAGAATTCCCGTAACTTCATTTACACTTCCCTTGACTTCGAATTCACATTTCTATTCAGGGTTTTAGCTAACAGTCCAGATTTAACGCATATTAAACCAATATAAATACCATGCCTTCTATGAATTTCTAGAAAGTGCTTGTCACATGTTAGCACTACTTATTCGTCTCCAATATCTTCTGTTTTCCAAACCATTTTCATTTTAGAATTTAAATCCCTTAAACCCCATTCTAAGCTTGAGTAACGGGAGTTATGTCGAAATAGAAATATGAGATACTAAATCTTCTAAAATATATCGGAATACACTGTCTTGGGAAATCAATATCGAATTTTTCATACAGATATTCTAGACAATCTGCACACACAAATATTTAGGGTGGAAAACATTTGGAGTTCTGACAGTAACAGAGATTAAATTAAACAATTCACGCCAGGACCACTTGTATTTGGGGTGTCCTACCTCCCTACAGTTATCATACCTCCTGATAAAGGGTCCATGTTAAAGGAAAAAGATCCAACACTAGCCCTGACACTAGGTCCAACAAATACATAGTCTTGTAAAATATAGTCTTGTAAAATACATAGTTTTATAAAATACATAGTCTTGTAAATTCCATCTCGAATTTTCCGCATGCATCTCTCCATGACTTAATATCTCGCAAAATAATATTTTGAAGTTATCAAAATATTAGTTTTGCCTGGAACAAACAATTAACTAGGCATTATGTGGCCTACAGCATATGTTTGAAGCGGGCTCAATTTTAAGACCTGGAGGGTAAAACGCCCTCAATGACTAAGAAAAACACTGAAATCGGAGACCTTAGAATTTTGGCAATCTTGCTTCTCTATAGCTACGCCGTTGTCATCAAGTTTTGATACTTTGAACAGCTATAGGAAATTTCTCTGAAAGCTCACCGCTCAACTCCCTCTTCTGATATGGAATTAGATATAAAACTTTCCTTACATTTATTACAGATGAAGTAATAAATGTAAGGAAATTTATCTGTATTCTCAAATGTTGCCAAAATTTGTAGGTATGCTTCCATCTAGGAATATAAACAACATACATTTCTCTGCATGTCCCCATCCCTCCAATCAAAATTTTCTGTCAATCAAGATCCTTCGAATTAACCTCTTTTGATATTTTAATTATCTTGTATTTATCTGTTCAATTTAAAAGTGACTGATTGCATTATGTGACTCACTTCCATCTCGGCATATATAAACAACATATGACTAGATTTGGTGTTCTCTCCATGTATCCCATTGCAATTAGGTAAAATAGGGGAAAAAATTTATATAGTTTTGAAACTTAGGTCAAATACTTATTTGACCACAAGGATATCAGAACCGAAAAGTTTCCACCTCTCAGGGGGGAGCTTCCCTTCCTAGGGGGAAAACTGAAGTGAAGTGGGGTGTTTGGTCAGTTTTTCCTAGATTTCTTCAATCCTATACATTCCGGAGCGCTAGTGTGGTGTGGAAGTTAGGAGAGAGCGTATTAGTCCATTGCAATGGGACCAAAAACGACAATTAGGAGAAAAACTCATAAAGTTTTGAAACTTTGGTCAAATACTCTTCTGACATCAAGGAAAGGGAAACCGTAAAGTTTCCATCCCTGAGGGGGGAACCCCCCCTCGAACTTGCAAAACCATCAAAGCACAAAATGATCGTAGCCAGCTTATTAAAAAATAAGCAATTTTAATTGCTGTTTGACTGCAATAAATTATTTTCATAAATATTCTAATTATATGTAGCCTCGTGCTGGCCATGTTTCAGAATATCTTTGATACAGTTCCAGAGCGACCAGTTGGTAATACTGACAACCTTTACTTCATTCTTGATGGAGGCTCTCTTATTCATCGTGTAGTATGGCCAAAGCAAGAGACTTTTGGTGATGTTTACACCACATGTATATCTTATATCAAAAGAAAAGTATCAGGAGAAATATTTTTTAATGAAAGCGCAGTTCTCCTTGCCTCTCAGAGACAATTTCTAAGCAATCTTACAAATAAGGAGCGTTTCATTTCGCAAACTTTGTGGCAACAGATGATGCTGATGTACATATTGTGAAGACCGCTATCGAGACATATGAGAAGATTAGGAAACAAGTTGTTGTAATTGGCCAAAATGTTGACCTTCTTGTTTTACTTAATGCTCTTACTCCAGACTAGATGGATATTCTCATGCTGAAAGAGGGTAAAGGTAAAAATCAAAGATAGGTTCTACAGCTCTAAAGATCTGCAGAATTCTAATCTTTTATTTACTATTTTTCGGTCTAAATACAATGGACTAATGCCCCCTCCCTCAATTAGAAACACTCTGCCAATCAAGCTGCTTCGAGATAACTACTATGATATTTTTATTATCTTGTATTTATTTGTTCAATTGAAATTTAAATGACTGCTATATGTGGTTTTACATTTAAAAAAATATCGAAAAGAAAATTTCTCTACACTGCATTCAAACGCCAACAATTTTTGTAAAGTATCTTTGGAAGCATCATGCACAATATGCAACTTTTAACAAGCATCATGTTTTCTTTTTTAATTTCATCTCCCCCTTATATCGAAAGCTTCTTGAAATGCTTACAAGCATCTAGATTTACAGAAGATGGTATTATGATGCACAACGCTTAATATCTTATACTTCTGAAACATTTGTAAAATGTTGTAATTTTTCTTTACATTTTACTCCCTAAACATACCTTATTTCCAGATGTGAAATCTAAATCACACATTTTACCGAACCTTTTCTATCTCTTTCTTCAATTTTTTTGTTACCAGTTTTTCTGTTCTAAATTTCTTTATATATTTCAAGATATATCGCAGCAGAAACGGCGGTTTCTTTGTTGTGACTGTTTTATTAATGGTGCTGCTCTTAAGTGGCCCCCAATGCTATAAATTATAGCACAAGCGTGAGGAAGTATCAATGGTGCTGCTCTTAAGTGGCCCCCAATGCTATAAATTATAGCACAAGCGTGAGGAAGCAGAGAACTTACTGACCCTAATTCACCTTGATTCGTAGGTATCTGATCTTTGTCAATCATAAAACAGCTATTCAAAAATGCTCTGGATGTGAAGAAATCATCAAGCATTATTTAAATTCATTATAAATTTGTGCGATTATACAAATTTTTATTGCATTTTGTTTGCAAAATCTTGATTTTTTTTGCACATTTTAAAATGGATTAGATTTCATAAGGGATGAAACTGCTGAATGACAGGCTGTGCATCATTTCTTTAAAATATTTGTAGTGCTGTAGTTTCATACATTTATTGCTGAGTAATATTATGGGAATAAAAATAATCTAAACATTGTCTTTGACTAATATTGTACTTTTATGGAATGTTACATTTATTTATATGTTTTATTCACTAGTTGCTACAATGAAGTTCAAGTTATTCTTTTTTCATTAAATTTCAGGTCATATTAAATAAAATCGCAAGATAAAATGGAAACATCACTGCAAGTGATATATATATATATATATATATTAGGGTGTCCCAAGATACAATGGAAAATTTTTTTTTGCAAAATCGAATACGCATACCCTCTAAATTTTTTCTATTTCACCTCAATAACGTAAATAAAACGTATTATTGCAATAAGATAACGGCAACCCGTGCCGACTTTAGGTCAAACTTGAACGTGAAATCTTGTACGAGAATACTATGGAAAGATTGCGAAATGTATGTTTCTTTGGTACATAAGACACCAATTTATTCAAAGCAGATATGTATTACTATATTACAGTAAAAGAGGCATTACTGTACATATTTTCATTTCAACTTTTACTGTCAGGATACAACTTTTGCTTTTTACTGTCAGGATAGATCTTCATGTGTTCTTGTACGCAACGTAACAAAAATTGTTTTTGTTCCTCTTCAACCGTTATTAAACCATGAAAGTCTTGTATAATTTTTACCGCTCTTTCAGCTGTATCGTTAACTGATCTAAGCATTGAGACTGTCTTTTTCGCGAAGCGTTATTCGCCCATGAAGAGGGACTCTCGTTGAGAAAACTATCATCAATTTTGATTCTAGAAAACAATGACTGGCTTTTGACTGATAAGAAATCATCGATGCTTTTCCCTGTAAAAAAATAAAATAACAGGTAAGAATTGCGTGATATAAATAAATAACTAAATAAAAAACTACAAAATCAATGTATCAGATTCACCATACAATTAACCACAAAGTTCTTCCTTCGATAGAATGTATCTTTTCTCATGGGTCGAGAAAATTTTTCTATGTAAATTTGCCACCATTTTTAAATTTGTTTCTTCGTCCACATCATCATCAAAAATTGCCAATACTGCTATTTCGTCAGTAAAATACCATAAATCCTGGCTAAATTTCTGTGAGCAGCTTTCGAGATACTTTCATTCACTTTTTCGTAAGCTTTCAAAGATTTCAAAAAGCACAAATCTTTGTAGGGTGCTTTAACTGCCCAAATCCATTGAAGCCATGGTTTAACGTAGATTATCACGATAAACAAGTAGACGTCCAACAGTGCTTCCTTGGTGTTTAATTTCAGCTGAGAACTAAATAACGATAGTTTTAGGGAGTAAATCGCTCGGGCCATCCATCTAGCTTGGTGCATCTCCATCTAAAAATACGATAGAAAGTTCGATCAACTCTCGATAGTCATCTCTGACCATAACATATTTAAGTTCAGCTCCGTAAAAGTCAAGCAAATTTTCAAGTTCGGGTACAGTTCGGAACAATTCCACTGTTTCTCTATAGCACTGTATTTTAGTGGGATTGTTGTTTTTCCAATTATCTTTGAGCTTTTTAAAGAGTGTAATATCTGGGCTTGTTGTCATTTTTTTAATTTTCACTTCGAATGCGGCCTTTAATACCAGTTCGTATACACGAAGAGAAAAAAAGCATTTCCCTATCAAATGTTTGCTCGAGGAGAGCACAAGCACCATTAAAACGA
>BGPR01051673.1:0-10777 GCA_013235015.1 Araneus ventricosus
TGGTGGTGTGAGGTTTAGTGGCGCAAGAGCCATTCTTGACTAAACTGCGCCAATCAAAAGGTAGAACACCAGCACATTAGCAAAGAGAAAGACCCTTTCGCTTGATCCCTAGCAGACTAACCAGACGGTTAGGATACCAGCCGAATTGATACACCGGGGACCAACAGTGCACCACCCGTCAAAAGGGTCGCCACGCACGGCCAACACGTGGGGTTTTTGGCTGTCCATGAGAAGCAAGAAGCAAACAGAGTGGCAACAGCCTCTCATGGAGAGCTCCCTCGCTTGCCGTCGAGGGATGGAAGGGATCAGCAGAAAGCAGAAGGCAAAGGGGAGGGTAAACTGGAAGGGAGTAGAGATCCCTGGGTACCTCGGGATTGGGACACCCGTACCCACCTAAAGAAGGTGAGCCCCTGAGGGCTTGGATGATTTAGAGTTTAGTAATTTGTACTGGTAATATTTCAGTAATTTGTAATTAAACTGGTATCATTAAAAAGGTATTTTTGAATTATAAGGGATTCAAAAATCATTTTGTTGATAGTATTTTTTAAAAATATTGCGAAAAAACGCCAAAATCTTGCTTAATTTTTAAGTAAATGAAATTTTAATTTACTTTTGAACTTTAAAAAGTTGACAATTATTTTAATCTTTTTCTGAAGAGCATGTGTGCCAAATTTCATAAAGATCGAGTAAAACTATAGATTTGTACAAATTACATCCTCATAATGTAAAAAATTACTTTTCTTGTATTAAAATGCAGTCCATTTTCATTGTTTCGCCAGTTTTTTGTTTTTTTTTTTTTCCCTTTAAGTCTAGTTTTTTTTTTCTTTCTTCGTTACCTCAAATTTAGTTTTTGATAGATTTTCTATGTTATTTTAATAAATTTACTTTTTAGCAATGGCATTAAGCTCATCTTTCCACTTAAGGAAAGATCGATCATCTTCCTGGAGATTATGTAATTCATTTATTTGATATGATGAGGTTAAATTTTCACTTTATAATAAGCTTAATAATGCGCAATAATTGTAGATTATATTTATGCAAAATTAAAAAAAAAATCTTAATTGAATCTCCTGTTTTTTAGACTTTTTTAACAGTTGAATGTAAAGACTTATGTCATTAGTTTCATTAGACACAAAAACATACTGCATCAAAATTTATCTCAAATGCTAAAACATTTCTTATCTAATTAGGCCGCAGGACATGTGTCGCTATCGTTCAAGTAATATTATTAAGTTGCGGGGAAACATTTGAAATTAACCAAAGAAAAGACTATGAAATCCAAAAAATTATAATTTAATGTTCTACATTGGATCGACGCAAATTAATAAATACAAAGAAATTAAAGTTATAAAATTTCCATTGTTCTGACCAATCAGAATGCCTTATACAGAATCACTATCGCGGAGAAAACCACAGTTCAGCCAATGAGGAGCAAGGATGCAATCTTCCGTTGCGCGGTGGATTTTTTTTTTTTTTTTTTTTGCATTTTATTTTTCAGAGGCTTCGACTTCAGCGATTCTAAAAAGTTCAATCTAGAAAATGAAATGGTTATTTCTAGGTTGGAATGTAAAATCCACGCAGTGGAAGACTGTGTAGATGATTTTCAGTGTTGCTAAGATTTAACTCTTGAAAAAATTAAATTTTGTGCAGGTCAGTGGATTTTGACCGATGAAAAAGAAACAAAAGTAGAGCCACAATTAAAAGCTTTTTTCATTGAAAATAATTCGTAACAAAGTCTATAATCAGTGGTGTAAAATACCTGGGTATTTATTTTTAATGGTAAATACTTACCTGGGTATTTATTTTTCAATTCACTTTATTCACATAAAATAGATATAATGGTTTGAAAATAGATACCCAGACAAATAATATAATTTAATTTCAAAGAATTCAATCAATAAAAATTAAACTAATTAAGTTTTATAAAAACTAAAATATTTAATCAGAAAAATCAAATGCATTACTACATCATGCTTCTAACATAGAATACATGATTTAAATGAAAATACCCTTTTTAATTACAATGAATAATTTTGTATTTGCTGCTTATTAAAAAAAGTTATTTTAGCTTTTAAAAAACCCTTTCTAAAACTAATTTTTTAAAAAGGGAATTGTATTTGGTTTTAAAATTATAAAGAGCTGATAATGGAAACTAAACTGAAGGATACAATAGTTAATAATTCTTTTTGGATTAATCAGTCAAAGAACCAGACAATTTCTGATGAAAAGATACCAAATGTTTCAGTTCCAATAGTTTTAAAAATTATAGTGAATGTGTTGAATAATAGTTATTCCTGAAACTTTTATATTATTTGAAGATGTGCCAGGCATTTTACTGCTAGGCGGGGTTCATCTGAATCATCACCTTCAGTTCTTAAATGTTCTTGAAACTGAAAGTTTGATGTAGTTTTCATAGTTTGAATTTGTTTAAAACTATATTAATTTCCTATTGCATCCCTTTTTTTAACCCAACAGGATATTTGAAACATTTTTTTACGTGTTTTTCCAATTTGGTTACATTGTCATTTATACTCAACATCACAGTATACTTTTATCTTTTTTAACATTAAAAAGTTCCAAGCAAGTGCTTTTTTTTTTCTTTCCAACTTAAAATTTTCCATATTATTAATACATGTGAAGAGAGTAAATCACTCCTCATTAAATCAAAACAAGACTGACTGACTTGTAGCATGGAATTCTGAGAAATTATTAATCAGGAATTTCAAGAGCCCTCTCTGTATAACATAAACAGTTTTCAAAATTATTATTTCATTTTAAGTGTCATTCCTTCAAATCAAAAAAGATAAATTATCCTCCGATCCTGTTTAAGTTCTGGAATATTTTATTCTGAATCCTGATAGCAATTTAAAAAAAAAATTAGTCAGAACTTGAATTTAAAAATATTATACCTTATGTATTATATATATATATAAATTTTATGTTTCATTTTGAATCCTCATTCACAAATACTTTTTTTTTTGCAAAATACATTTTTGATTATTTATAAATTTTATGTTTCATTTTGAAGCATACTTCACAAATACATTTTTCCCCTCAAAATAGCCAGTTTTTAGATGCTTTAATTTTTGATCACCATTCGTAAATACTTTAATTGTAAAAAAACAATCAGTTTTTGTATATTTATAAATTTAAATTTTGAATCCCCATTCGTAAATACTTTTTTTTTGCAAAATACCAAGTTTTTGGGTATTTATAAATTTCAAGTTTCATTTTGAATTTAAAAATCTTGCTTCTCAGATACCAATCTTCCTCCAAATCAAAATTTTCTTCAAAAACATGTTTAATCATTATTAAGCAAATTACCAGGCTGGAATAAACAGGAGTTTATTATTGCACTATGTCCTTCACATTATGGATAGAAGATTTCAGAGGGTATATTAGAGGTAGATTATTATCATATGTCTCAAGAGCCAGTTCCTCCAGCATTAATAATGTTCACTGCAAATGGAAAAACAATAGATGCTCTATTGGAAGTTGTTCTTCTCATTCTTCCAAACTGCACCTCAGTAAATTGTACAAAATGTGTTTATTTACCTGATAATGCTGATTAAAATACCAATAGCTTATATAATTATTTATTGTACTATTTGTATAAAGAACATTATTCATTCATAAATAAAATAATGGACACAAACATTTCATAATATTTGTATAGTTTTGAAAATAATTTTAAAAAATTATCCATAAATATTTTTATTCAGATGGATGTTTTAAATGCCTGTATATCTTTTCAGAAACTATATAATTATAAGAATCTTCATCATCATATATAAAATATGTATTGAATATTTTCTCGTCAATGTAAACAAGGAACTGTCATGTATAAAAAATTGTAATGTTATTTTGTACATATTTTTTAAAAGTATCTTAGCCTTTAATGCTGTGAGCCTATGTTTTTTGAAAATGATTGTATCTGCATGAATACACAATTTACAACTAAGCAGATATATGAATTTTTTGAAAAGCAAATATATGAAACTGTCAATTGCATACATAGAATTTTTAAAACATCTAGGAGATATCTGCAGAAGAATATTTAAAATGCTAGTTCATTTTTATAAGTAGCTACATCTATGCAAGAAGCTTCCATTATTTATATATATATGTAGAACTAACTTTAGCATTTTTGTTCATTTAAAATTGTAAGAGATGGCACCACTAATAAAATCGTCTGTTTTATGGCGAAGTGAAGTCAGTCACGCGGCGGGAATTAAATCAGTTCGACGTTGGATTTTCACCGAAGCGGTCGTTATAATTTAGGCTCTCCGTTTTCTGAGCGAAAGTAAATTATGAATTAGCCTGGTGCTATCTCGGAGGTGAACTTGCTCTTATGTTTATTGTTTTAACCCCTTTGTAAATAGTTAAATGTTTTAATTGTGTTTAAATAATAAATTAGTTGATTTTAACTCTCTCTTTTCATTTTGCACCAAATTAGAACCTTTATCCCCTAGACACCTTTCCTACATATATATATATATATATCAAAACCAACATATAAACACAAGATAAAAACTCAAAAACAGTAAAAAAAGACAAAATGGCTAAATAGACAAAAACCAGAAAAAACCAAAAAAAAATGAAAAATATCATAACGAGCCGCTCGTCAGGAAGAGAAGCTCGCTCATGATATTAATTTGTGCTTTTTTCTGCTGACGACAAACGAAATCCGTTAAAAATTGCCGTCATCCCCTCTAAAAGCACAAAACAAACGAAAATGGAAGATTTCTTGAATAAAAAATATAAATACATTTAAGAAGATTTAAAAAGAATCAAATACAAAAATCCGAATACAAATACAAAAAATCCGAATACAAAAGACCTAGAATAAAATAAAAAACAGCCGTAACATAAAAAATAATAAAATAAAGCGAAATATGCTTACCATGGCCAGGAAAACGCTGCCGCGACCACGAGGAGAATGAACGCCAAACCAGTTATCGCCGTTGCCAAACAGAGGAAAGAGAAAGATAAGGAGAAAGAGGCTTTGTCAGTAGCTCCGTAATCACTGCTTGAGATATCGTCGCACAAAGTTTTCGGGAATACCATTATTTAAAAGTTGATCATACAAAAGCTTTAATTGTCTAGATTTTGAAATTTCGTTCGAACAAATAGATCTAATGCGAGAAAATTGAGAGAGAATAGTGTTTCTATAAATCTTAATAGAAATATTAGAAGACCAATATGAAAGTCGGTTGACACAAAAATTAAAATCCATTCTTTTGTCAAAAATATCGATACAAAAGTTATTATCAAAAAGTTTAATATCCAGATCTAAAAAATCCGCTTCAAACTGATTACAGTTTGTTTGTTTAAGAAGCAAGGCTGAAGGATAAATATTTTGCCACGCAATATTAAATGATCCATGATTAAAAACAATAAGATCATCTACGAATCTGAAAGCCTGAGGATGAAGAAGTAAATAATTCTTCTCAATATATATATATACACATATATATCAAAACCAACATATAAACACAAAATAAAAACTCAAAAACAGTAAAAAAGGACAAAATGGCTAAATAGACAAAAACCAGAAAAAACGAAAAAAAATTGAAAAATATCATAGCGAGCCGTCGTCGTAGCTATAGCTCGCCTTGATGATTAATTTGAAGTTTTTTTCGCTGACGACAAACGAAATCCGTTAAAAATTGCCGTCATCCCCTCTAAAAGCACAAAACAAACGAAAATGGAAGATTTCTTGAATAAAAAATATAAATACATTTAAGAAGATTTAAAAAGAATCAAATACAAAAATCCGAATACAAATACAAAAAATCCGAATACAAAAGACCTAGAATAAAATAAAAAACAGCCGTAACATAAAAAATAATAAAATAAAGCGAAATATGCTTACCATGGCCAGGAAAACGCTGCCGCGACCACGAGGAGAATGAACGCCAAACCAGTTATCGCCGTTGCCAAACAGAGGAAAGAGAAAGATAAGGAGAAAGAGGCTTTGTCAGTAGCTCCGTAATCACTGCTTGAGATATCGTCGCACAAAGTTTTCGGGAATACCATTATTTAAAAGTTGATCATACAAAAGCTTTAATTGTCTAGATTTTGAAATTTCGTTCGAACAAATAGATCTAATGCGAGAAAATTGAGAGAGAATAGTGTTTCTATAAATCTTAATAGAAATATTAGAAGACCAATATGAAAGTCGGTTGACACAAAAATTAAAATCCATTCTTTTGTCAAAAATATCGATACAAAAGTTATTATCAAAAAGTTTAATATCCAGATCTAAAAAATCCGCTTCAAACTGATTACAGTTTGTTTGTTTAAGAAGCAAGGCTGAAGGATAAATATTTTGCCACGCAATATTAAATGATCCATGATTAAAAACAATAAGATCATCTACGAATCTGAAAGCCTGAGGATGAAGAAGTAAATAATTCTTCTCAATATATATATATACACATATATATCAAAACCAACATATAAACACAAAATAAAAACTCAAAAACAGTAAAAAAGGACAAAATGGCTAAATAGACAAAAACCAGAAAAAACGAAAAAAATTGAAAAATATCATAGCGAGCCGCTCGTCAGGAAGAGAAGCTCGCTCATGATATTAATTTGTGCTTTTTTTCTGCTGACGACAAACGAAATCCGTTAAAAATTGCCGTCATCCCCTCTAAAAACACAAAACAAACGAAAATGGAAGAATTTCTTGAATAAAAAATATAAATACATTTAAGAAGATTTAAAAAGAATCAAATACAAAAATCCGAATACAAATACAAAAAATCCGAATACAAAAATACCTAAAATAAAAAACAGCCGTAGCATAAAAAATAATAAAATAAAGCGAAATATGCTTACTATGGCCAGGGAGACGCTACCGCGACCACGAGGAAAAAGAACGCCAAACCAGTTATCGCCGTTGCCAAACAGAGGAAACAGAAAGAAAAGGAGAAAGAGGCTTTGTCAGTAGCTCTGAAATCACTGCCTGAGATATCGTCGCACAAAGTTCTCGGGAATACCATTATTTAAAAGTTGATCATACAAAAGCTTTAATTGTCTAGATTTTGAAATTTCGTTCGAACAAATAGATCTAATGCGAGAAAATTGAGAGATAATAGTGTTTCTATAAATCTTAATAGAAATATTAGAAGACCAATATGAAAGTCGGTTGACACAAAAATTAAAATCCATTCTTTTGTCAAAGATAACGATACAGAAGTTATTATCAATAAGTTTAATATCCAGATCTAAGAAATCCGCTTCAAACTGATTACAGTTTGTTTGTTTAAGAAGCAAGGCTGAAGGATAAATATTTTGCCACGTAATATTAAATGATCCATGATTAAAAACAATAAGATCATCTACGAATCTGAAAGCCTGAGGATGAAGAAGTAAATAATTCTTCTCAAAATAATGAAGGAAGAGGTTAGCTGTAATGGAAGAAAATGAAGATCCTTGAGGAATGCCATGTGATTGGAGAAAAATACTTTCCCCATTGTAAATAAAATTATTAAATATGCAAAAATTACATAATTTATCCCAATACTCAAAAGAAATATCGAGAATATTTTTGTAATCAAAAAAGTAAGAGTTAAGCACCTCTCGAAGAGTGGCTAGAGGAATGCTTGTAAAAAGATCTTTGAAGTCAAAAGTCTCAATAGAAGAAATACTGTTCTTATTATTGTGAATGAAATCAATAACCGGTTTATTATTGTTAATAATCCAAGTGAAACCTTCTGAACAAATGACATTCAGTAATTTTTTTAACAGATTGAAGAAAATGTAACCAGGTTGCTTCATGTATGAAGAAGTTCCACAAGTGATAAAACGATAAGAAATAGGATTTTTATGAAATTTTGGATTAATAGTAATAAAAGGAAAGCAAAAATTGAATTTCTTAATTTTGAAGAATTTATAGAAAGCAAGAATTTTTTTGGATATTGTACTCATATTAAAGTTGGACTTTTTGTATGTTGCAGAATTTTGAAGTTCCTTATCCAGAAGATTATAGTAATGCTGTTTGCAAATAAAAGCATAGTTATTGGAAGCTTTGTCGATAGGAGTGATGATGAATTTACTTTTTAAGTCTTCAATAGCAATTTTAATATTAGAAAATCTAAAAGAATCAAAACATTCGGAATTTTTATTATGGAAGGATAAAGACTTTTTCAAAAGGTAATAAAGATTCCATTTCCACTCAATGAAAAATTCAATGGGAATAGAAAAAGCATTAGAAGTTTTTAAACAGAAATCATCAATATTACTCAGTAGTTTATGCAGTATGGAAGGAAGAGAAACATGAAAAATCGGTCTGAATTTTGGACCTTTTAACATGATACTTTTAAGATCTGAATTCTCAACAATGTCTAGACTACCAGTAACAATATGGCCAGAATCTTTGTCAATAAATTGAGAATAGGAGTCTTTATCACAAAAACAATTAGCTGTTTTTTTAAGATTTACAGTGTCAGATGAGGCATTATTGTAATTGAAGATTTTTCTGCCAAAAGGAACATTATATTTAAAAGTTTTTTGTAAACAAATGTTTTTAATGGGAAAAAATTGCTGAGCAGAATTGAAAATGGAAGAGAAAGGAATCTTGTCAAAAGTAGGATGCTGAAAATTAAAAATGAAATGCAACTTTTTAGTAGGATCTTTAGTAGGAATTTTTGACAATCTCTGTTTCAAAAGATCTAAAATGAGAGTTTTGAAATGTAAGTTATTGGACTTAAATGAACCAAAGTTTGAAAATAAATCAAGAAGCGAGTTAGATCTTAAAGAGAAAACAAAATTCTTGACAGGAGCCCACAGATATGAGTTTGCAAAAGAATGTTCTAATGCCTCAAGTTCACTAAAAAGGTCAGAAACTGATTTAGAAGGTCTTTTTTTATTCCTTTTTCCTCTGCTACCTCTAGAAGTCTTATGATGTGTGTTATGAAAAAGCTTAAATGTACAGGAATTGTCAGGAGAAATCTGCGTGCTATTAAAAAGGTCATTAAGACCGTATGGAATAATTGTTTTGTATTGGAGCATAAAAAGGTTTTCTTTTGAAAGGCGATTGTTTTTATCAGGAACGATATCCAAAATTTTAATAGAAATATTATCAAAACTATGACGCTTAAAGTGCTCAAATTCGGCATTAAAAGAAGAATGTAATAAATATTTTTTTATATCATGTCTGTGTTGGTTAATTCTAATATTGATAGTATTGCTGGTCTGACCCACATATTTCATATCACAAATGGTACACTTCAAAAGATAAATACAGTTGTCGATTTTGCAACCAGGAATCAAAGTATCATCATTGCGAACTTGATTAATATCAAGTTTAGGGCAAGTAAGACATCGCCTATTAGAAAATATATATATATACATATATATATATATTTGAAGCTTCTTAATGACTTTTTAGTATAGGATTTAATTCTTGATATGTTTTGTTTACTTTATTTCTGTATGGTTATATACTAGTTATATTTGGATTTATATTATATATATGAAAAATGTTTTGAATACTTACTCAGAAACACATCATTATATATAAAAGAATAATAATATTCTTTTGCTAATACTTTACAACAGTATTATATAGATATTTTTAAAGTAAACTAATGTTATTTGAAAATGACTGTAATTTTATTTGTGAATAAATACTTGTAAGTAAAATTTAGAAATAATTTTTGATATTATATAATGTTAGGAAAATATCAATTATGGTTATTATGTATAAATGTCGATTCTAAACAAGCTGGTCTTCATTCAGGTAATTCAACAAGCATATTGAAGTTGCTAAATCTTATTATTATTATTCTGACAGTTTAAAAATCACTATTGTATAAATAGTGAAAACCTTGAGAAGTTTAATAATCAATCAAATATCTATGAAATCCTTAATATCCACATTTCAGTTTAATTTTTCTTTAAAAGTAATTAACACGAATAAATATTATTGTTTGTTTTAACTCAACAAAAATGCTGTTTATTGTACCAGTTTCATTGCTGCTAAGGGTCGAGTGGCTCCGCTTAAACCGCTGACTCTTCCTCGTTTAGAACTGATGGCGGCTTTAGTAGCTTTATAGCAAAATATTTTATTGGTATGTTCCCTGAACTGTGCAAAAAAACATTCCTTTGGAGTGACAGTCAAATAACTCTCCATTGGATTAAGGGAAATAGTAGAAATTGGAAGCCCTTCGTGGCAAATAGTTTCTGAAATTCAGACTCTTACGGATCCTGAGCAATGGTTTCATTGCCGTGGCAAAGAAAATCCCGCTGATCTGTTGTCTCGGGGAGAAAGCGCAGTTAATCTTGTGAAAAGTTCCCTTTGGGCACATGGACCTAGTTGGATTTCTCAGCCTGAATGTGACTGGCCGATGAAACAGCAGAGAGAAATTGATGAGGAGAGCGTTTTGAGCGAGAAAAGATCACAGCCAGTCAACGCTCTTCAAGTTTCGGATAAAAATGCAAAAATTTCCTACCCTACTAGATTTATCTCGTTTCAGTAGGCTCCTGAAAGTTTATCGCATCACTGCCTATGTCATACGATTTATCAATAACATCAAACGGAACTCGATAAAATTAAGTGGACAGTTAAGCTCTGATGAGATATTGAATGCAGAACTCCACTGGGTAAAAATTATCCAGCGGAAACATTTTAAGAAAGAAATTTCAGACCTGTCTAAAGAAAAGTTACTGGAGAAATCATCTAGTATTTACTCACTTAACCCCTTCATGGATGAACAGGGTTTTTTTACGCCTGAAGGGAAGACTCCATTTTTCTGATTTCGAGTTC
>BGPR01051674.1:0-10594 GCA_013235015.1 Araneus ventricosus
TGTCATGACACGTTCACAGCACGATTGCAAAACAAGTTTGCTGCAAAAATGTTAGCACACTAAGAGACATTAAAACAGAGAAAGATCTTTCGTTGTTTTAAAAAACATCCGATTTTTAATAGCATCTCCTAGACCGTCCTTCTTTTTATTAATTCAATAAATCAATGATAATTTGTGAAAAAAACTAACTTTTTTATAAAAAAAAAAATTTGAAACATTTTCCATCTTTTTACTAGGACTCGCACTTTAAAGAAAACTTTATCGCCTTTTTCTTCATGTTGAAATTTTAACGTTTATAAACAAAGTTAAACCTAAAAAACAGTCAATGTTTGTTGAAAAATAATAACTTATACATTTTGTCCCATTTTAAAAGTAATTACTTTTGAACTCTAATTTCATAATTTATTCTACTAGTAAAACGTAGTTATTAGCGAAAATCGCTCTCTCTGACTTCAAATCATATTCTCAACTCAAAATTTAAAAAATTAATGAAATCAAGAAAACAGTTTAAAATAAATCGTATACGAAGCGAATCGAACGATGTATTAGCGAAATCTATCTTCTACTCTCCGAGTTTAGCTGGCGGAATGGTTAGAGCGTCAGGTTAGGAAGCGGTAGGTCGCGAGTTTTAATCCGAGGTTGTGTTCGTACTCTGTTTTTGCTATAGTTTGCAATGAGTTTGACGTGACAAATTTGTGGCAAATTTGAAGCGTGGTGACTACCCCATTTGCGTTAACGTGCTGCAAACTTGTTTCAAGCTTGCAGATTTGCAGAGCAAGATGGCTGCAAACTAAAATTGCTATCTGGGTTGCCTAAACGGCGCCCGGGTCATGGTATTTTTTTCACTCCCTCACCGTATTTGACTTCAAAAAGTGACGCAAACGCTTTAAAGTTTTGTCACCACGGCCATTGGCGGAGCGAAAGTAAGGAGAGTCAAGAAAATTATAAATTTTTTTTATCCCAGTCGTCATCAGTGGTTAACAAGCGTAAATGGAGCCAGGGATTTTTACGCCTCTTCATCATATTTTGCATTAAAAGCGGTATACAAGCAGTAGATTTTGACTCCATAGTGCCCCTTAAAACTGGCGCCGGGGCATCTACACCACCCTTGCCCCAGGTCGTTACGCCATTGCAAAAGGGCAATGACTTAGATCAGGGCGGGGAAAACGCGGCCTTACCAGTTACAGTATACTCTCTATTATCCGTGAGCGGATTATCCTTGCTCCTTCCGGAATCTCAAAAAAATTTAAAGAGAAACATTTTCACACTTATCATGCATGCAAAATCGATGTTGATGTTCGATCGAGAGATTCATTTTGTGAAACTAGTGAGCCGTGACGGCGGAGGCTAAAGAACAGATTTTTTTCTTCCTCTACGTGCAATCTCTAACGGTTCAACCCTTAATTTTCCGAGAAATGAATCATCCACTTCCTGCTAGCTCATTCTCATACGAACACGCTACTTCCTGACACGTCATTCTTTAGCTTCTTCGTCTTCTCTCACTTTCGCACGTGTTCCTTTAGCTTTTGCGTCTTGTTTATCGTCAGTTAGTAGCGTGAAATTTTTTACTGGTAAAAATGAGTGGTGTGAAACGAAAACGAAACGTTTTAAATTCTAAACAAAAATTAGAAATCCTTCAAAAACTTGATAATGGAGAATCAGCTGGTACTGATGCAGAAGATGTACTAAATGAAGGAAATACAATTTCTCATTCTGCTGCTCTACAATCTGTGGAAACTTTGTTAGATTATATGGGACAAAGAGTATTTGATTACGGTAACACTACTTCGGTTTGTAAAATATGTGCCGATATACGACAAGAGATGAACAAACAGCAGAAGCAAAGACTTATTGCAGAATTTTTAAAGCAGTAAATGTTAAAAGGAGAATTCCTAGTTTGATGTTATACCGCATGCAAATGTAAGTAATTTGTATATTTTTGTACTGATGTTGATTTTTTCTTTAATAAAAAGGAGTTTGCGGATTATCCGTGTTTTTCTATTGTCCGTGCGATCCCTCCCGGTGATTAACTCGGATAATCGGGAGTGCACTGTATTTACAAATGCATTGAAATAATATACTTGTCTGTAATATAATAATAATTACAGAACAATGATCTTTAACCGAATTCTCCTGGATGTTGTGACACTTGCGTACAGTAGCATTTGCGCACAGTAGCATTTGCGTACAGTAGCATTTGCGTACAAGCCATCAACGCTTAATAGGTCATCTGTTGGTCATATACAAGAGGTGTTCACTCAGAGATTTGTGTAGGTTTGCTAGAATTTATAGCAAAGCGGACCAAATAAATCGAAAATTTGATTATCTAGAAATTAAAGTTATTAGTATGTTAGAGTGTGTTATATAAATCTGAGAGAACTTTTCTTCGATTCGTTAACATATCAATGAAATCTACGTGTATATTGTACAGTGGCGTACCTACACTAAATGGCGCCCGGGGCAAATACCGAAACTGCGTCCCCCTTTTTTTTCTTTTGAAATGTGAACTTCATTTTCTTTTCGGAAACTTTATACCTTCGAGTGCAAAGATTAAAAGTGGAAATAAACTTTAAAAAATAACATTTAAAACGTTTTTCAGTTGATAGGATTTACACTTTACAGATTTTTTTTCACAAAATTTCGCTGAAGTTTCACAGAAAATTTGATGTATTTTAACCTTAATCCCTTAAATATAGCTTAAATAAGAAATTCAAAGTTTTTTCGGATCACCTTGGATATATTAGAAATTTTTTAATAAAAGGCGTATTCCATTTGTCTCGTATTTGAAAAATAATATAAAATGTGCACAAATCTCTTAATCCATTGAAAAAAACCAAAATTTGAAAAATAATATAAAATGTGCACAAATCTCTTAATCCATTGAAAAACACCACACACATACGAATGATAATGAAAAAATTATATACATTACTTTTTTCCCCATAGTCAGTATATAAAAACTCTAAACATTGAAGTAAATCTTTTGTTAACAAAGATAAAAGCATACAAAAACCTTCGTGAGTAATATATTAAATTACAATATAATTCAGCATATAATTTCATACATATCTTTAAATTTATTAATCAAAATTTACAACTAATAAAGTTTAATAATGCTTTATCTATCACTTTAAGTTAAAATCCATTGCATGTAATTAGAGGATATGGTATTGCAGGAAAAAATGCTGATTCAAACATTAATCAAAATTATAACGTTATTAATTTGTCTATGGCGTGAAAAATTGTATTCCCTTATTATTTTAGTGGACATTATTTATGTACATAAAAAAAAGATACATTATTTCTGAAAAATTTGATACTAAATCACTAATAATAGTATAATCATTTCAATTTTTTCGGATTTAATGTTTTTTTAAAAAAAAAAAAAAAACGGAGGGGAGGGCGAATCTGACAGAAGATTTATGTCTACTCGCTAGAACACAACAGGTGAGATTAATCTTCTAAATGCCGAAGGTTTCATGGGCAAAGACATCATTCCAGATTTTATCGAGTCAAAAGCTTGAAATAGACATTTTAATTAAAACTAAAACACTAAAATTGAAGTAATCAGTCTAAAATTTAAATTTAGAATAATTTTCACTGAAATAAATGAAAATATATGCATTATCGACATCATATCCAAAAGAACTTCCGGCTTGGGCATGACGATGTCATTTCTTAGAATTAATTATTATCATGATCAGGATAATAATCTTCAAAACTACGTTTTCGCAATATACAAAAGAAAAGTACATGGGAAAGGCATTATTACTTTATTTGAAAATCATTTTATTGGAAAAAATCTGCTGTAAACGTAACAGAACATTTGAGATATACTTCATAATTTAATTTTAAATCTTTTTACATGCATATTTAATTCTTTAGCATTTTAAATGTAAATTCTTTCTTCCTTGCTATTTTAAAGAAAATTAATAAAAACATATTTTTTTCCAGTGTCAATTTAAGATCTGTTCGCAAGATCTGTTACATTTTTACCAGCAATTGCAAAACTTTTATGCGGTCTATTCTCTCTCTCTCTCTCTCTCTCTCTTTTGGGGTTTTTTTTTTGTTTGGTAGAACAACTTCGTCTGGGTTTTGCGAAATAAAAATTTAAAATAAACACTATCACATTTTCATAATACGAATTATGCAAATATTCAGTACTAAAAACAATGTAAAGATAGCGAACTTACGTTCTTTAAAATTAATGGGGTGCTCTTACTCAAGCAAAAAATGGAGGCATATTTTTCGTTCTTCACTTTTTGCCTTTTCAAAATAGGAATGACACCTTTGCTAACCATTTATCACCAATTTCCGAAGAAACTGAGTGCGAATCATGCATACCGTGAGAAACCATACGAACCAACAGGTCAGAAGAAAGTGTCAGAAACCCCCCTCGGAGATAATCATCCCTAACCATCTTCCCCTATTTCCCACCACACAGACACTAATTTGTGTCTCGGATATGGTGGGAGCTCTAAACGAGCTTTTAATTTCGCGATAAGGGTTTCGGTCAGCAAATCTCTGAAATATAATATTACTTGTTATTTTGTCAGAGCTTGAGGTTTCCGGGTTGTAAAAATGACTGTATCTAAGATTTTCCCACAGTTTGTTGAAATTATTTCAATTTTTAAGAAAATTGGAAATAAGAGCTTCAAAAAACCTAATTTTATATTAAATACAACCAATTGTTTCCTTAATTTTGTGCCCCCTTGCAATTGCGCCCAGGGCACGAGCCCCACCTACCCCACCCTACTTACGCCACTGATATTGTATAGTTCAAATCTTTGATTAGTATTTTTTCTGCCAACAGTAGATTTCATTTACCATTTAATAATGCATCTAGAAGACTTATTCCTCTCAGTCACACAACCAACTGTCACTGCTCATTGTTTGATTGATAGTTAATGACTTGTACGCATCTGCCACTGTACGCAAGTGCCACACAATCGTGAAAATAAATACTAAGCTCCGAGCGCCATTTACCCTAGCTACGCCAATGAAACCAAATTTCTTCCTCCTAGTTCGCTGCGTTTTTTAATTATCCTCCTCACAGACAGCCAGCCATGAATTCAAGAATGGTTTTCTCAGACTCGAGGGGTGAAAAACTTTGAGATTCATCACAATCTCGATTCCGAGGTTTCGATTATTACAATAACCAGTGGCGGACTGGATCTGAAAATATTGGTTGCCACATCTACAGTACCATAATACGTTTTTGTTAAATTTATATTTATTTTAAATACAATAAATTAAAGTTAATATAATGTATTCCTAATCTGAAAATCTGTTATATATGCAATTAAATACAGTTTACAATTATTATACAGATTACTAGAAGTGAAATTTATGATTGAATTGGAAATAATAATTTCAGTGGGAGTATAGCATACTGTATATTTGGAACTTCCGGTTTCCTAGAGAAAATGCTGAGCAAAACCACCGTTAATTACATTTACAGCATTGCGGTAAGGTCTGAGTGCAATACCCAACAGCTATCAATGTACTCTCCTACTAATAATTACTTCTCCGGAAATTTACCGCTAATGACTTTTCTGATACAAATAAGATGTGTGGATATGTAAAAGCTTAGTTCAGATAGTAGTCCATATGACCAGATATTCCCTTTCCCAGGCTTAAGAAAGAAACCCAATCAGTACAAAGAAAACATCTTCACAGGAAGTTGTCGTTTCAATGATTACAATGATTAATGTGTTTTTAATGTCCCTAAATGGTTTGTCAGTACAGCGTATTGTACAGCAACGAATTCGGAAACTCTCCGCGCAGGGCCGGCCGAGTAAAAGCGGGGCCTGGTGCAAAGTTGATTTGAGGGGCCTTGAAACAAATTTCGTGCGATAAAATAATTTATTGCTTTTGTCATTTATTACATTGAACAAATTGTATATTAAGGACTTAAGGAATACATGAAAATGATACATAACTAAAATATTTTTTATAAAGTTAACATTTCAATCACATTCAAAATAGTTCACAAATCAAATAACAAAAATAATTACTTCATAAACTCATAAAATACAATTTGGAGTGCGACTTGCTAGAATAAGTTAACAATATGTTATTTTTGTTTCATTTTCTTACATTCATTATAGCAAATTCGTTGATAACATAATCATAATTTAATTTTATAGCTAATTCGGATTCTATAGGTACCATGGCTAAGAAAACGAATCGTTCTTAACAAATGCTAGATTTTGTTTTTTTTTTATTTTCAATCATGAGAAAGACATTTCTGCAGATACCTCTGTAATTAGTAAGGTTAATATATTTTTCGGAACAGTCACAGAATTGGGATAAAATTTAATTGAATTATTTTTATATGAAATTATTTAATAATAAATATTTACGGTGTCCCTGAACGGCTAAAGTCGACGGCAAATTTTGATTCCTTTAAATAAATCAATATCGCCTTATAAAGTTGCATTTAAGTCTTTGCAACATCTAAGAAGATCGTCTTCAGACAGTTTTGTTTATTGCCCACGCCGACCCTGCTTACCCAAAATGTGTAAAGCATCTTCAGACAGTTTGTGAATAGTATCCTTATTGTTAATTGTATAAAAATCCACATGACGTCTTTTGCTCGTGATAAATTTCGAATCCTTTCTAAAAAGAAAAATGGCACTATTGATTATGACTATAAAATGGATGATTGGCAGATGAAATAGACTGATCGGTTGCCTCAAAGAAAAATTGCTTTTTTTCCATCCAGTTCTTTGATTCTTAAATTCAGGTTTCGCCTTCAATTAACCATTCAACTATTTTATTTGCCCAGTTGTTAAAAGAAGAATGGCGATATTTTTCAAATCGAAATTTCACGTTATTTTTGGTCGGCAACATTTTCCAGTCAAGTCTTTTGCCGTTTAAATACAAACGTTTTTGTAAACAGGGCCAGATTATCAAATAGACAATTGTTTAGTGGCCCAATAACTTTGGGGGGGGCTCCCAATGTCTCTTTATCTTTATTATGCATTATTTTCAAGATAATTTCATTTAGTGCTTTCATTTAATTTACAAGAGCTGTATACTCGTACTTATGCAAATTGGAATCAGGTATCGCTTAAATTTCAGAACATTATTCTTAGGATTTTTTTTTTTCATGTTTTCATCTGCGCAAGCATATCAGTGTAATCCAGTTTGTTTTACCATTTTTCTGGCTGCAAAATAGCCCTGAAAATTTTATATTATATTAATTAGACTGTATAAAAAATGTAATTTTTGCACCATTCATTTAAAAAATTACTTTCAACTTTAAATTTTAGATTTTTTTTATTCCTGAGATATTGAAACCACTCTCATAAAGGTGATAAGCAAATTAAATATCTTTTTAATTTCAGTTTGTCTTAATATTTCTTACTTATTGTAGGAAAAACATTAAAAAAATATTTGGTTTTGAAACTGGGG
Source organism: Araneus ventricosus (assembly GCA_013235015.1). Taxonomy (NCBI): domain Eukaryota; kingdom Metazoa; phylum Arthropoda; class Arachnida; order Araneae; family Araneidae; genus Araneus; species Araneus ventricosus. Next base: position 7,420 of record BGPR01051674.1, read on the forward strand.
AGGGAGGAAACCGAAACTTGCCCTATAGACTCTATAGGCCCCTAAAGAGCTTAAACCGGCTCTGCTTCTATATTTACATCACTTTCAACATATCTTAAAATAACAGACAATTGTTCTCGATGGCTCAAGCCTGGAGAGCAATCTAATAAAATTGTAAAATGCTTAGCTTTCTTAACAAAATTTATTGTTTTCTTTCTAACTGAATATAAAATAATAGTCATTTTATAAAATTATAGACACTATTCATACACAGATACATTCTAAACGTTTTTAACTATTTTTTTCATATTCATTGTGAATAGTGTTTCTCAGTTTGAAAGTGTTCTTCATTTGTAACAGATTGTGTGCAGCTTGTAAAATATTCTAATCTTTCATGACTTTAAACTTAAAGAGTCCAACCTTTCCTTAGATTGGTCGACGTAAAATGTGCACAAATTACATAATTATGTTCAAATATATGTATATTTCGATTTTTAAAAAATGAAAGCATTTTCATTTTGAAAAATCAGTCGGGTGCGTGGGTCCTTCAAAAAATGCGGGGCCTGGTGCGGTCGCACCATTCGCACCCCCCTCCGGCTGGCCCAGCCTCCGCGCTTCTGTGCATGCACCGGTTGGAGTTATTTTCATCAAAATAAGGGAAAAGTGAAGTTTTGGTGTTTACATTTTACTGAACGTGATCTAACAAAGAACTCCGGAAATGCGCTCATATGACTCATTTCCTGACACCCCTTTCAGGTGTAAAATCCCCCAAAAGTGGCAAGGGATTCAAAGATGAAGGGTGTGTCTCCGGCATATGCTCTAGAACTGAGTTCCTAGCTTGTGCCGGGTTCAAAAATTGTTAGAACAAGAGTATCACAAAACTCCAAAAGTGGTAGACTCGGAATCCGTTGCTGGAACAGTACAGGCATCGATATTTTCTCCTTTCTTTTTCCGGTTTATCTGTATTTTTAATTCTCTTAACAGCACTATCAATATTTTTCAACAGATGGCGTAGCTTGTCCATGCCATCGGAATGCTTTCCATCCGGGTCTTTCGTTGCGGAGAACAGAAGCGATAATTTATGCAGCAAAAAAATATGCCTTTTTTGTCGGCAATTCTCGTAAAAAAATTGACCAGTTAAGATTCTGCTCGCGCGGCCTTTCGCCCACGAAGGCCTTTCAATGCAAAAAGGTTCCCCACACCTGACTTAGAAAAATAAAATTTTGTGCGTGGTTTTGCCACCAAAATTGGCAACAAGTATCAAATTTGGATTCCGATCGGACGGAAAGAAAATGTCAAAAACGTTTACTCGGTTTTCTTCAGTTGTAGAGGGACGAGACTCATGTTTATATGGAATGCCACTGTTGAAGAATCAATTCAATTTCAGGAACCATTTTTTATTAGGCTACGTTCCACAGCACAGAACATTAAGGTATCCGAACACGTTCGGAGCACTTTTTTCTTAAATTGTGAAATAGAAACACCAAAATATGTTTTTTAGATTCGAATTTAATAAAGATTAATATCAGCGTATGATTTTTGAGTATAAATTATTATAAATTTACAAAATTCTTGAATTTCTGCTGCTTTTTAGAGGAAATTTCCCAAAACTTCAAACATGCTACAGGTCAAACTTTTGTAATAATTCAAATAAAACTCATACTAAAATAAACCACATACTATGGACTAGTGCTTCTACTAGAATCTTAACATTCTTTGGATAAATAAAAATTTTAGAGCTAATCGAACAATCATTATAAGATTTTCAGCAAATTTTCTATGTCATTTTTCAAATAAAAGACCATAATTTAAAAAATATTATTACAATATACATTATTCTAGTACATTCACTAGAGAAACATTTGAAGAAAGTGTTCACAAAATTTCAGAACAATCGAATGATAATATCTTGAGTTATCATGTTTGAAGTTTGAAAAATATGCATTAAATCTAATTTCGAGAAAAATCAAATTTTAGTTTTTCCACGCGCTCAAATTATGCATCTAAACTTTAAAAAAAAATCCTAAAAATATACTGACATCATATTAGCTTGCAAAAAAGGAGTTTAAAAGAATTTTTGATAGATTTCTGTCCCTTTAAATGACAACTTTCGTCTAATTAAACGCCCACTTCCGGTTTGTTATAAAACAATTAATATCTCATCTTCTAATTAATGTACCGACAAAAGTAAATATGTTTTAGAAAGGTAAATGAATGAACTATCGAAAACATCAAAAATTAAAAAAATGGAATTTTGGTCGAAAATCGACTTTCGAACGTGTTCGGATACCTTAAAGAAAATCAACGAAAACAGACAACAACACAAGACAAGTATACAGACTAGAATGAGAGAGAGGCATCATGGGAAAAAGGATGGCTCCAGTAGCGCCACTTACCATAGAAAGGAGAAGGCAGTGAATTGTAACCGCTACACAGTATACTACGAAACACAAAAGGTGCCATATTGTATCACTAACGAGAATATCAAGGGAAGCCCATTTCCACTGTTTTTTAATCATTTCAAAATTTCAGGGGCGGAATTTCATGCACGGAAGATAAGCGCGCGGAAAAATTATTTCATATAGTACTTTTGATTGTTGATTGACATTAAATTCGGATCATCCCGAAACATTTTCAGATTATTTCAAAATACACTAAAGTTGAAAAACAGGTTATTTTATTAAACCTTTATGATAGATTAAAATTGCATTTTTATATATTGAGAATATCGATATGCTGGGTGGTCGTAAATTATTGGACCCGTTTCAAAAATTAATTTAAAAAACAAATAATGTTACAACTATGATTTTTTAAAATTAGAGCGCATATTAAGTAAATTTTTTTCAGATAGGTAACGCGCCGTTACGGTTGTCTAGGTCAGGGATTCCCAACATTTTTCTCCTCGCGTACCCCTTGATTATTCTTTTTGTTTTCGCGTTCCCCCTACTGTCATATCCAACTTCCCGTCCCAAACATACGTCTATTCCAAGAAGTTTTTGTCAATAACTAGCAGTAGGCGCACGGCGTTGCCCGTGGAATCAGGACTTCCAAAAAATGGGAAAAAATTGCCCACAATGTCACGAAAAAGGTTTGAAAAAAATCAAAACAAAAGATACACATTATTAATTGTCCCGCTTATTTTTACTCTCGACAATGACGCAAATGTTATGACGTCACCGGAAGGAATCGGATTGTA
>BGPR01051675.1:0-10775 GCA_013235015.1 Araneus ventricosus
CATATGCAATTTCTTCATATTTTGTTTCAGTCTGTATAAGATAAAAACACACTTGAAACAACTTATGTTTTATGAAATAATAATTCTTTACCCTGTATTTGATGTTTTCTACATAATATATACAAATATTAATGAATTGTTTTTAAAATATGGGCATAAAAGTTATTTCAAGACAATATCGCATTCGAAGCACCTATATATGCATTTCTTCTCACGAAGTGAGATATGAAAATTATAATAGAAAAAAAATATTTGTTCCAAATTTATTCCATATTTATTGAGGAATTTATAAAGATATGTAATAAAGTTTACCTAAGCTGATTTTAGCTGCAAATTTCAGTTTTTAAAAAAAGAAACAGGAATGCAGAAAACAATAATTTAATTTGGTGATAAAATACAAACTATAATTTAATTTGGTTGATAAAATACAAACTATATATACTCGCATATATATTTTTTTGATAAAATATGAAACAAAAAATGGGAAGAGGAATAAACTTGCATTGCAAAAGCCTAGATTTTTTTAAAAAATCTTACAAATCAAGAATTTGCATTATTATACTCACTAACAATATCCACAAATATGTATTTTTATAATTTTTAATTGCAACATTAATCAAATTTATCAGAATCATTTTTAAAATTAGATCAATCTATGCATATAAAAGAATATTCCTCATCACTCGAGTCTGGTTCCTCAAGTTGAAATTTTCTAACATAAATGTGAGGTAAACATTCAAAATGGAGATGTTTTTGACATTCCATTTGAATGGCCTTAACTGCATTGCCAACTTTAGATGGTAACAAAATTTTTTTATGGAAATGCTACCTGCTTTCTTACTTTTAATTGGAGCCATTAATATGTAAAATGAAAACAAACCAAATTAAATCAGTTACTTTTATTTTAGAAACAAAACTAAATTAGTTACTTTTATTTTAGAAACAAAACTAAATCAGTTTACTTTTATTTCAGAAACAAAAGTAAATCAGTTGCTTTTATTTTAGAAATAAAATTAAGTTAGTTGCTTTTATTTTAGAAACAAAACTAAATTAGTTGATTTTATTTCATCCAGATATTCTTAAATTTATGTAATAGCTAAAAACACAATAATGAAGTTATGTGGTCAAAACTGGAACATGTAGTGTTCCACTTTTGGCCACCTACATGGCCAAAACTGGCACATATAGTAAATTTAATGTACTAGTTTTGGCCACCATCCATTTAATCTTAAAAATAATTACTTTTGATATGAAATCGGAATAAAAAGAAAGCTTACCTCATAAACTTTAAGGGTAATCAGTTTTATATTAATCATTTAATTCTGAGAGTTTTATGATGAAAAACTGCAAATACTTGTTCCTTAACAGTTGTGAGTATACAATACATGATCATGCATTTAATTTTTTTACAAGTCGCATGTTTGAGAAAATGAACCAATCAGATTTAAAATAATAAAACAAGGATTGCTTAAAGTGTTGGAATGCTTATTATTGGCTAATTTGAAATTACTGGTTAATTACTGGGAAAACAGATCCAATGTGGCCATAACTGGTGCAGTGGCCAAAACTGGAGCATCTACCCTATAAGTTATGAAACAAAACTAATGTTGAACAAATGAATAAAAAAAAGTTATGCATTAACAACAAAACTATTTCAATCGCGTTTCGGAATTTTCCGTCATAAGAGAAAAGGTCCAAGAACAGCTTACTCTTTCTTCCGCTTGAAGGCAGAGCGGCTCCGCGAAGTTTCTGGTAGTCACAAGATGGCCGCCGCTCCTCTGACAGTTACTTCACTCGCGCCTATAGGGAAGGATAGGAATGCCAACTCCTTCTTATTCATACCTCTATGGTCCGGATTGACGAAGTGCCGGATTATAGAGAGAGCTGCGGTGATGAGTTATCGTGTTCGCATTTTATTTATTTAAAAGAAAAGGACACCACAGATAAAACTCCAGTTACAAAGAGCAGGCACAAAATGAATAACAGGCACACCAAGAACAAAAGCTGTAATCAGTGAATCTTAAAGATATCAAAAGACGTATTAGAAAATTAAAAGTTGCTTACGGCGAATATAAAAGTTCAAGACACTAAACCATGAAAAATTTTGCAAGTCCATAAATAATTTAAAATGAATACACACAATCGCAAAAACATTAAAAGACCCCACGATTCTAAAAGTTGTTTACTGTCATATTAATACCATAAAAACTCATTAAGGGTTTTAAGAAATTGGAAACATTTAACCTAAAAACCATTTTAAAAAGGTAATACACGTAAACACAAAATCCTTAAAAATACAATAGGAATTTAAAAGCTTAAAGAAGAAAATGCACACTACAGATAAAAATCCAATTACCGAGTGCAAAAACTGAATACAGACGCATATAAAAACACCAAAAAACGATGCAGAATTTAAACCAGCGGGAGTGTTCTCCCCTAAACTTTCTCGTATACTTCCCCAAAAAGGTGCCGTTTCTCCTTCCCCCGGTGGTTAAAAAAATTCGAACCTACTGTTATCCAGAATCCAATGACAAATCAGAAGGTTTTCTTAGTAGTGATTGAAAATATCTAGGGTAAAGTAATTCAAAGAGATGACGCCGATTAAAACTATTATCGCACACTGTTAGTTTTCAATCTTGCCGTCCTCAAGACAAACTCGACGTATTCACTCCTTTTCGCGAACATAGATGCTTCCAGTACGATGACGCGTGGAGATAACGGATTGGTTTCAACAGTAAATTAGCTACAGACCGCCAGTATCAGTCAACCCTTTTGACGGATTTGGCCCAAAATTTTATACTTAAATTATATACATTACCATGACGATAAAATGTGTACCAAGATTTTATCCATCAAGCTTTCGTAAAGTTTTTGAGTTATATGTGTTCAGATGACCGGTACTAACAGACAGACAGGCTTCCCAAGTTGACGGATTTTGTCCAAAATTTGATAGAAACCTACAAAGTATTTTTAAAGACCACATACCAAATTTCATCCCCGTAGCTCTCATAGTTTTAGAGTTATCGTGTTCACAGACAGACACAATTCCCAAATTGTGGTTTTCGGACTGAGGGAGGTCTAAAACGTGGAGATTCGTCAAAATCTCGAGTTCTAATTTTTTGACGATTGCAATACTTTCTTTTTGTATACTTCGTATACGAGAAAGTAAAAATGAATACAGTTTAAAAAATGAATAAAAAGTAGAGCACGAAAAAATTAAAACGCACAACAAACTTTAAAATTGCTAATTATAATAGCCCAGATCTGTCTCTCACTGATCCGGTAAAGCTCTGACGTCCAAAACAATAAAATTCGCGCCATAGCACTGCGAGACGTTAAACAGCATTATTTCATTGTTAGAGCACCTAAATTCCAGTCATTTTAAATTTAAAAAAGTAATTGTCATTCTAATTTCCAATTTAATAGCTCTCAAACAGTGAAATAAAATTTTCTATCGATTGATATAAAATTTATCTCGCTATGACTAATAGTTCCCGAGAAATTTTAAATTATATGAATCATATATTTCAAATTAATTTCCGTTTTTTAATAGAAAGTAGTAAATCACGTCAGTGGCATATTATGCGCGGGATATAGTTTGGACGCCACGATGCGTCTGGTTATTTATATCTGGCAATCGTGATGATATAATTTGATAATATTTTTTGGCAACGTTAAAATTTACACAAAGACATCTGAAGTACAAGGGAAATTGTTAAACAACGAAAAATACTTCACACGGAATGTTGTTTACCAAGAGGTTTTTTGAATAAAGAAATATGTAAATAATTTGTAAATAAAAAAATATTTCCTGTCATAATACATACGTTTATTTTATTTGTTTTCAATTCATGTTAAACATTTCTCTCGCATATATATCTATTTAAACACGTCAAATTTGACGGGAAATCTCTCGAATGAAGAGGCAATTTGCACCCGTCATACCATGACGAGGGATTTTCCAGTTAAATATAGTCGAGTGAGTCCCGCGACGGACGGACAGAGAAACTTCCCTTAAACGGATTTCGTCCAACATTTAATAGAAATTTCAAATTTTAGCGTAAAAATTTCATGCCAAATTCCATCCATCTAGTTTGTTGCGTGTTTGAGTTACTGTGTTCACAAAGTAAAATTTCGAAAAAACAAATGTTCTTGACTCAGGGAGGTCTAAAACGTGGAGATTCATTAAAATCTCAGGGTTGAATTTTTTTGGAGTCTACAATAATTTCTCTTTGTGTGCGAGGAAATTTTTTTAAAAACTTTCATTTCAAATTTTAAAGTATTAATTTGCGGAGTGTGTACAGGATTTCTAGCGTTAGGCTTGTAATGTGGCAAGATGAGCCACAGTAGTCCCTAAAAAGGGAAATTATTAGCATGCACCTTCCCTATTCGATAGGGAAATCTATCAGTCTGGAAGAGACCGTGAACGAATGAGGTCCTAAGAATGGAATCGGTAATCTGCCGATTTAAAAGTCAATTTTCTAAATATTCAGCTGTGTGAAATACGTGTTCGTAAATGTCTACGCGTTGTGTTGTTATTCGTCAAATAAATAATTGGGAAATGAAAAAGGGACTGATAATTTGGACTCAAAAAAGAACACGCATATCGAAACTTGGGCTTAACGCCACATGTACCGTACTCTCAAAGTTCTCATATTTTGTTACGTAATTATTTTACACTAGTTCTAACATGCTGAATATTAACCAGTAGGAGTGGTCTCCCCTAAACTTTCTCGTATACTTTCTAAGTGGCGATTCGTCAAAATCTCGAGTTCGATTTTTTTTTTTTTTTTTTTTTTTGGCGATTACAATACTTTCTCTTTGTATACTTCGTATACGAGAAAGTGAAACAAACCAACAAACCTGAAATGAAATATCTGTTGCCACGTTTCAAAAAAATATTATTTTGAAGCAGGTGCGATAAAATAGGCAATGAAATGAATACTAAAGCGAAAATTCTGCTTTGGAATTGAATTCCCAAGAAAACAATTTATACTACCACAATCGTAACAATTGCAAAAGCTCGTAAATAAAAGATTTGCTGAAATAATGAGATCGGTTTGAATTTTATTTACAAAAATAAAAAAATTGTTACAATTCATATTTGAGAACATTATTTACTGTTGTAAATAAAATTTACAACAAAAACAGATTGCTACCAGTACTTTGCGCATGAGAATCGGATTAAAAGAAATTGAATATGCAATTTGAACGCCCCTTTTTGATGGATTTTGATGGATTTAATACGGGCCTACATTCATGACGATAAAACTGTGTACCAAATTTTATCCATCTAGCTATTCAAGTTTTTGAGTTATAGTGTTCACATGACCGCGGACATACAGACAGACAGACTTCCCGTTGACGGATTTCGACCAAAATTTGATAGAAACCTACAAATTATGTTTAAAGACCACATACCAAATTTCATCAACGTAGCTCTAATAGTTTTTGAGTTATCGTGTTCACAGACAGACACACTCACACAGAGACAGACACACAGACATAATTCCAAAATTGTGTTTTTCGGACTCAGGGAGGTCTAAAACGTGGAGATTCGTCAAAATCTCGAGTTCGAATTTTTTGACGATTACAATACTTTCTCTTTGTATACTTCGTATACGAGAAAGTAAAAAAGAACATTAATTACATCTGTAGAGGGAGGAGACTCATGTTTATATGGAATGCCGCTGTTGAAGAATTAATTCAATTTCAGGAACCATTTTTATTAGATGGCTAAGTTCCACGACACAATACATTAAAAGGTACAAGACGCAAGACAGAGAACAACAACACAAGACAAGTACACGGAATAGAAGAGAGAGATGCATCATGGGAAAAACCCGGATGACTCTAGTAGCGCCACCTACCATAAAAAGGAGAAGGCAGAGAATTGTAACCGTTACACATCTATTTTTTTAAACATGATAACTCTTATAGGCTGGATACTATCTATAAATTCCAACATGATGCAAAAATCGTTCATAACTCTCTACAGGACTAACAATTGGAACCAGAGCTACCGAATCTGGCACTTGTTACTTCTTGGATAGTATGCAAGGCCTTTTCAAGATTTTAATTAATTTTTAATTAAAAATTAATTGAAATTTTTCCTTTTCTTCAATAATTCGGAACTTTTCCCCTCAAAAAATCGGAGCATATCGCATAAAAACTGCTTTTACACTGCTTTAAAATGGGCCAAATTATTCTTTCAGCGATGCAAATTTTATTTCCGTGCAATTTTTTGTCTAATTTCAATATTTTTTAAAAATATTTTTTAGTACATTTTACATCGGCACTTTTCATTGCTTTAGTTACTATATTTTTGCATACTCACGTTGAGAAGATATCAAATGCATTTTTTTTTTTTGCACGTTATTCAGGAATGGCGCTAGAGTTTGCCCGACGGGGGACCGATTTGCCCGACAGGGGGGACGATTGTAATGAAATTGGTCTCAAATTTTCGCCAGATTATTATTTATCAACTACAGTTCAATACCCCATACAAAATTTTTTCCCGACGGGATACAAAATTTTTCCCCGACGGGCGGGGGGGGGGGCACAGCATCCCCGCCACCTCTGACGTTATTGTTGCTATAATTAAACCTTTGACGGCCGAATTTTTTAAAAAATACTATTTAGATGCAACGTTTGAAAGCGTTCGAATTGTTATTCATATGCAAAGCTTTATTTGTATAATATGATTCAACGTCTTAAAAGTACTAAGTAAACCTATTAGCTTGCGAAAATCACTGCAGCAGAAAATAGACTTAGTTCTAACCCGCGGAAATCGCGGGATAAGCAGTCAGAGGGTTAAGTTAGGCGAATCAAGTCTAAACATCATCAAGCTACAATGTTCGGTCTCAGTTAATTTTTATCGTTCTGAAATTCTTTTTTTTTTGTTGCTGTTGTTAAATACTAATTGCATACATTGATTTATTTCCTATTTGTCTTTAAATCACAAAAAACTGTTTTAACTTACAAGTTTCATTTATAAAATGTAAGCTGACCTAGTAACTTAGCCAAAAATATCCACGAGACTGATTAGATTGTCTGGAAAAAGAAAGAAAGCAACTTGCTTTGCTCGGCGCATAAAGTAGGTTAGTCAGTAACGATGTCGTGTTTCAGGTTGTAAACAAACTGGTTGAGACCGAAGGGGGCGTAGCTCAGATGGTAGAGCGCTCGCTTAGCATGCGAGAGGTACCGGGATCGATACCCGGCGCCTCCAATTTTGCTCCGCTCTTAGCTGATTGTATGAAATTCCACGATTAGTTTAGTCGTTCCAAAGTGTTAGCTGTATATTGGCTTGTCGTTGTTAAAAACTGGTGCTTTTAAACTCGCGTTCACTTTTTATTTAACTCGAATATTCTAAGTCCAATTGATCTTTTTAAAGTGCTTATAAAATATTCATGCACTCCAATTTTGCTCCGCTCTTCGCTGATTGTATGAAATTCCACGATTAGTTTATTCGTTCCAAGAAGTGTTAGCTTTATTTGTATGAAATTCCACGATTAGTTTGGTCGTTCCAGAAAGTGTTAGCTTTATTTGTATGAAATTCCACGATTAGTTTAGTCGTTCCAAAGTGTTAGCTTTATATTGGAATTTTGCTTGTCGTTGTTAAAAACTAGTGCTTTTAAACTCGCGTTCACTTTAACAATATCCTATTTAACTCGAATATTTTAAGTCCAGTTGATCTTTACAAAGCGCTTATAAAATATTTATGCAGGATTGCAAGAAAATATGTTAAGCAGATTTTTGCAAGAAAAACATAAGGTGACTACAGTCACCCAAAAAAGTATTCGGACACCGAGATGAATAACACTTTATTCATCAAATAAAAAATATTAAAACAATATTTTCCAAAACGAATCGTGTCTTTATATCGAAAATACATATGCTACTGAAATAGTTTTCTTAAACTTAAAAATTAAAGTATAATTAACGCTATAATACTTTTACAGTAGATTTTCAGTCCAAAAAAGTATTCGGACACTTATAAATTAATTAACAAAAAATACTTTTACTACTTGAAAGCACTATTTTAGTATTTTGTTGGCCGACCCTTGTTTTTAATTACTTCTTTCAATCTACTTGGCATTGGATTGACTAATTTCTTGCATGTATTAGGGTCAATATTTCTCCATGCTTCAATTAGTTTTTCTTTCAGGATATTTTTGCTCGTAATATTACTTTCATGCAAACTTTGTTGTATATTATCTCATAAATGTTCTATAGGATTAAGGTCAAGACTTTGGGCTGGCGTTTTAATGACTATAGGACAATGATAGAGAGCCCATAGCCTACAAATATGGGATGTATGCTTCGGATCGTTGTCTTGGTAGAGTTTAAAATTGGCCAAAATTCCCATTTTTTGAGCACTTTGTCTTATATTTCTTTTAAGAATGTCTAAGTAACCATATTTGTTGACTTTGCTGTCAATTAATTCTAGGTTTCCTGTTCCAAAGCTACTCATGCAACCAGGGACGTGGCGAGCGTCTCACATCTGGGGGGGTGTGAGATCCAAAAAATGCCGACTCTCATGATGAACTTTGCAAACTTAAAAGACAAATATTTTTATAGTGCCTAATATACATACATGTTCCTGCTGTGATGCATAATATCATTTTCAATGATGAGGACACGAAATATCTAACGTTTCAAACAAAGGCAAAAGGCATGCCTTCAGAAGTCACATTGAAAAAAATAAAGACAAAATTTAGCTTATCAAAGGCACGATTTTATTCCCTCCTCGGTAGGAAGTTCTAACTCTCGATGGAAAATAAACTCGTCCTCTATAAATCACTTATGCGACCATTGATTAGCTGTGCTTTCCCAATGTATGTGTGTGGGTTCAACCCATCAGAAAAACTGTGAGCACTACAAGAAAGATATCACAAATGTCCTCAGAAACTAAAGTTATTCGTAAAGATCTGAAACTCAAAACCATTTGGGATTTATTTAAAATATAGAACTAATAAAAAATATTTGAACAAAATGGATAATAGATATTAACGAAGCCGCAAGAGAGATTCCAGTGCATCACCCTAGTATAAAAACAGTCGCAGAGCAAAGTTCTATTTAGAAGCACCCTCACCTTAAGACTTTCGGAATCGACATATAGCCTGATTTCTCCAATATAATCAAAAGAACATATCAACAATGCAGTACAATTTTATTAATATAAATTATTTCATTATCACTATAATTACTTTAAACTGAATTTTATTTCTTACCATCATTAAATTCAATCATAAATAATACATTCTGATACATAAATAATATACATACATATAATATTTAAATAAAACGAATAATAATCAATCCTTGGGCGCTTAACATATCATGCCACTAATATTTATTCATAGATGTGGACAATAAAAAAAATCACAGTCTGAAAGATCCCTCCTTTGGTCATTTCTTATTACTGAAATAATTATTGTAATTCAGGTATTTAAAATATTATGAAAAAAACACATCAAGGTGTTAATTTTTTTTAAATAGGCAAACAATAAAAATATCAATTTTATTAATCTTTAATTTTTTACATTTAAAATTTGAGAATTATTTTATTTAGAATCAAAAGTGAAATGTTTTTACAGAGTAGGTATTTGACCAAATCATTATTCTTTATATCCCTAATCTCGATGTTAAAAAAAACACTGCTTCGAAATTCAACTCATTTTGAATTTCCGTTTATTACTACTATATACACGGTATTCGAACGGTTCTTTTGTTCCTCATCCGAGTACTTGAAAAATCGCAAACATCCGCTGGTAATATATATGCATAAATTTGCAGAATTTTTTTTAGATCTATATTAAAACAAATCATGTTAAATAAACAAATAATTAATGCAACAAAAAGCAATGTAAAATAATGAAAAGCAGTGCAACTTGACTAATTCGAATTTAATTTAGAAAATCTTTGTGTAAAAGTGAATACAGCATGAGAAAACGGCAATTTCAACTAAAAAAGCAAAAAAAATATATTTTTAAAATTTACCACCTTTAATAAAGAATACATAATGAATAAATAAACAGTGTGAAATTTTAATTAACAAAGTAATAATATTTATTGATTTTTTAGAAAAATAATGTTAATAAACTTACTTAAAGCTTAAATTTAAAATAATTCAAAAAGTGAGAAATATCTAATTGCTGTTTTGATTGCATTCTAGAGACAATAAAGAACCTTAAAAAGTTATTGATTCACGATCGATGAGCATACAAAGTAAGGACGAAAGCAATTTAGAAATATAAAAGAATTTAAAATTTTCATTCTTGACATTTAAGTAAGCAAAATAAATTCGAATTACAGATTATATTTAGGCATTATGCGTATAGAATTTTTAAGAATAGAGAAAAAATTGAATTACTTACGAATTCGGATAAAAAATGTTTAAATTAACCAAGTTCCACAATAATAATAATGATTTAATTCACCTATAGTAAAGCAGGTTTGGTGTATAAAAGTCGCACTGTACTTTATCAGCTACACTCCGCTTTCTGGATTGAGGTTTCTTCATGTTGTCTTTAACTTTACTACTACACAGGATAATGTCCATTCGAGTTTCCCGCCCAATAAGAAGTTAGGGGGTTTTGTGATATAAAAACAACTGCATTCCCCCGATCAATAATCTGTCAGTCTATTACTTTCACCCCTTTTTTCTCACGAATGGTGCAATCCGAAGACACCATGAAATGACAGGATTCTTAAACTGTCCTGCTCACAAAAGCTTCCAGGGTTGGAAAAGAGATTATTTTGTGTATTTGTTT